>JANIWQ010000065.1:0-62151 GCA_030555725.1 Pichia sp. yHMH446
GCGTCTCGGCGGCGAGTACACGACCGTCCTCGTCGGGATCGGGAGGCCAAAGTCAGATTCTCGCGACAGCGGCGATGTGGTGAAGCACGTGCTCGGGCGGCTCAGCCGGGACGAACTGAGTGTCGTGGACGGGCCCGTAGCAGAGCAGGTGGCTCAGCTGTTGCAGGAAATGCGCAGGGGCGAGCACGTCTACAAGAGGATTAGCTAGACAACAAGAGACAACAAGAGACAACAAGAGCGAAGCGATTGTTGTCGAGTGTTGTTACAGTATAGAGCTGATCTCTTGGTTGGTCAGATTAATATTCAGTATTATCTTATAGACTGTATATAGTGGGTTATTATTTGATCAACAACATTCCATCGACACAACAACACTTGCTACGCTCGGGTTGTTGTGTCGATCTCCTTATCGATCCGACATACCTGAGCCAGACCGAGCTCGGGACCGCGCGGTGCGCCTCGCACTGCAGCGCGAGGCCGGCGCCCGGGCCCGACACGGCGTGCAGCGCAAAGGGCGCGTCCACGAGCGGCTGGTCGAAGTAGACGGCGGTGGTCGCGGCCGCGGCGACGACGCCCAGGTTCGAGATCGCGACGCTCGCCACTGTCGCGCCCGCACACGTCTTGTCACGAGCCGCCATCGCGCGCATCGACGCGTCGACGAGAGACCCGGAGGACGATGTAGAAGAAGCGGACCCTGCCAGACACTTTTGCTGGAACAGCGCTGCGTCGCGCGTCGCGTGCGGGATGCCTTCAGTGACGAGCCCCCTTTGGAACCGGCGCGCAGTGTCGAAGAGCGGCTCGCTCAGCAGCGCCGCTACAGTGTCCGTGTGGTAGTACTTCCCAAAGAAGACACCAAACGTCTCCACTTTTGCATCGACGGGCGGATGTGGCCGTGCGTTGATCGGTATCATCGCCCTGACAGACAAGCCAGCTTCCGCCTCGTCACTCCTCAGTGCAAGAGCCTCGCATATCGCACGCACTGCCCACGCGTAGAGCACCGCTGTAAGTTTAACGCCTTCCGCGCGACACTTGGCCAGAAGCTGCTCCGTTTCTTCAGCGGTGAGCCGCACCGTGTGTTTCTGGTGGCTCGGCATCGACAGCCTGCTGTCCGCTAGCACTGCACTGTCGAGCGGGACACGCACAAGCGGTGGTGGCGATGGCGATGGTACAGGAACAACAACAGCGGTCTCCCCCACTTGTTCTTTGAACCGCATCGCTACGGTCGGGTCCGGGTATGGCGCCGGCAACTGCGCTGTGTCAACGTACCTGCTGCAACCACTCCTCACACTCGCCAAACTCTCCAAGAGCTTCACGTGGAAGTTCTTTGCCGCCGTGCCGTCAAAGTAGACGTGGTCAGCGATAAAGTAGACACCGTTCTTGTCCTTATCAAAGAGCACCCGCCACAATGGTCCAGTATCCACGTCTTCGCTCTCGCTGTACGGGAACCGGAAACAGTCGTTGTACCAGCTGAGCCTCTCCTCTAATAGGGTACTTTTTTCAACAACTTCGACAAACGACGCGTCCACGGTGTACGGACGCGCATAGCAGCATCTGTATGAGCCTTCTTCTTCCTCTTTCAGTTTGCGCACGCGAAGCGAAAAGTGCGGGTACCGCTGGCAGAGCGCAGCGAGCGCGTCCAGGAGCGTATCCACGGTCAATCTTGGTGAGCTGTATTCGGCACCAACAGTGAATGTGTGGTATATGTGGTGTTCGCTGCGGCTAGCAATTGCTGCCTCGTACGGTGATAGTGGGCGCTACGCTCGTTTGTGAGTTTGTGAGTATAAATAATTGAGTATAAATAATTGAGTATAAAAAGACGATTGTAAAGAGAGGATATTGTAAGATGATTGTAAGATAATAACTCATCGCTATCGCCTCGGCGTTGCATCTCCGTTTACTTTTATCCCCTCGGGTCGCGTACCTTCTTATCCTAGCACCATCGCATAAAACACCCGAATTTGGGCCTCCTATCATGGAAAATTCAACTTCGCGCAATGAAAATTGCTTCGTTATAGTCTACTCAAATTGCTTCCAATCTACAAACTACTTTACAAGTAATAGTTACACGAGGTTTTATTAGTGCCAGTGTATCATGTAGACATATCATCGACAACATGTGTGAAGCTATCATGCTATCGAGGTATCGAGGTATCGAGGTATCGAGCTATCGACAACATGTGTGAAGCTATGGAGGTATCGACAACATTCGCTTCGCTCATGTTGTCTTAACAAAACTTCCACCTATTACCACACTTCTCACACGTACAAAAAGTCGTTAATGGCTCATCCGCTGACCTCGTTTGCATCTGGTAATAACTAACTTCACGCTGTTTACATTTACCACAAACAAACCTATCTGTAACTGCCCTCTTCTCAACAGCTCCTTGCGCATCAAATAAATTCTTCGCATGTAATTCTTTAATCTCCCTTTTCAATGATTCTGGTGCTAATTCTGCACTACTCATATTAATTAATTTTTTAGCATTTATATTTCCACTTAATATATTATCCCTTAATTCTTTATTATTCTTATTCTTAATATTTAATATTAGTGAACGTAATTTATTCCTATAATTATCATTAATTGAACCTTTATTCGCTTCAAAAATTTCTAATTCAATTTGTCTACAAACTTCAACAATCTCTGACCCTTTAACAATAGTATCAATCGCAATTGCTGTATAAAGTGCAATTATTGACCTATTACGCGTAATATCACTATAAATCTCAATCTTAATTCCATCACTTGCTGGTGTACGTGGTACAATTTTGGTTGGTACTTTAACTTCTTCTTCAACTTTCTTACTAACAATCTTATTAGCTATAGCTGATTCTTCTTTACCACTATTCATATTCATATTCAAACTTATATTTGAATTTGAATTTCTCTTATTCTTCTTTTTCTCAGCTGTAACTTGATCTTTCCATTTCTTGATAATCTTCTTCACAAGTGATACAACTTCATTATCATTGAAATTTTTCAGTTTATTAACATGTACTCCAACTTTAGTCTCACGAAGTAAACTCTCACTCGCTTCAACTCCATCTTCAAGCTCTTTCAATACTTTCTTCAAGTCTTCAACATTATTGCCCTCTCGTGCCCTATCTAGTGCCCCTATAGCTGTACGAATCTCCTGCGCATTCATCTTACCTCAATCTATCAACTATCCTTCCTTCAAAAAAACCCTACAATCTCTATAATCTACTCTTCTCCACTTAAAATCTCTTCACTTCAACTCGCGTGCGTCGGCTCGTCGGCTCGTCGGGTTGTCGGCTTCTCGGCTCGTCGGCTCTTCCATCCTCGCGTCTCTGCGTTGTCAAATTTTTTTACCTGAAAATTTTTGCGATAACAACGACAACGAATTGTCAATTACTACAACAACTAATCAACTAATCAAAAATAACAATATCAATATCAATATCACATCACTAACTCCAACACCGCTACTCCCACTATGTCTAGCTCTTCATGTGTACTATATGTTGGAGCTATACCTTATAATTGGGATGTCGAAGTAATTAAATCAGTTGTTTGTGGTTCAGGTCCAATTGTTGATGTTAGATGTATGATGGATAGCAATGCTAAAAATAAAGGTTTCTGCTTCATCGAATATTTATCACCTTTAGATGCTTTAAATGCTTTATCAATTTTATCTAAAATTAAAATTGAAGGTCGTAAAAAATTAAGAATCGAATTATCAAAGGAAGGTTTAAGGAATAATCAACATTTATCAAAACCAACTTTAAAATTAAATAGATTATTATTACCTGCAAATGTTATTTTACCTTTAGAAATGAAAAATCAACCTGAAAATTTAGGTGATTTAGATAATGAATTAGATTTAGATATTAATTTACAAATTAATGATGAAAAATCTTATTTAAGAAATTTGAAAAAATCAATACGAGATAACAATGATGTTAAATTAATGGTATCTCAAATGTTAGCAAATGGTATGGATTTACATCAAATCTCAAACCTTATAAATCAATTTAATATGAAAAATAATAATAATAATTCAAACTTTAATTCCTCTCAATTGAATAGTAATAATAATAACAACAATAATATTAGTAACAACAACAATAATCGAATTTTACCACAAACTCCAATCAACGCATCTTCTTATTTACCACAGCCAACTCATTTGATGCAAAATTCAATGATACCTAATCAACCTTTAGATCCAATATCTAAAACTCTTTCAACTATACCACCAGGTGTTTTAATTGAACTTTTAGCTAAATTAAAGTTAATTTTATCAACTCCCAATCCAACAATTTCAACTTATAATGAAGCTGCTAGTATCTTAAATGAAAATCCAAAATTAGCTTTAGCTGCTGCTCAAGCTTTATTACTAATGGGTATAGTAGATATCGACGTTTTACAATTAGCTCAGCATCAACATCAACATCAACAGCAACAGCAACAACAAAACCCTTCACAGCATTCACAATTACAATCGCATCAAACAATTAACGATAATTCCGCAAATAACAATCCCGCAAATTTCCCTTCAATACAATCAAATTTAACTACAAATATACCGACAAATTCAAATTTAACTACAAATCCAGCTATATCTAATTCAAATTCAAATATACCTCAAGAATGGTTATCATTACCTCAAATTACTATAACAAAATTATTACAGTTACCACGTAATGAAGCAAATTTAATCTTTCAAGTTTTAAAACTTTCACCTCAACAAATTTCAGTGTTACCTCAAAATGAACGAAATATGGCAAATCAAATTCGTAGTCAATACCTATAACAATAATAACAACATGGAACTGTTTTGTTGCGTTATTTTATACATAAACTCTATTTATTACCATATTCAACTCAACCACAGCACAAGCTGCCTTGAATCTCGCAAACGTTGTATAAATCGCCCTGTATAAATCTTGAACTTTTACTATTTTGTGAATAAGGCACAGGTCACGTGAACTGTGAGGAGGTGAAATTTATCATCACTACTACTTGTACAGTCGAAACACAGGACATTTCAACACACCCTCTTGATTTGTCTTTACCTGACTAACAAACCATGCAGAATCTTAATCTGGAAGAACTGATACGAGAGAGTCTGCGAGCAGCGTTTCAAAATGTCCCTCAAAACATCAACAATAATACGAACAATAATACCAACAATGACACTAGCAATAACTCCAGCAATGATAATAACGTTGATGCTACTGCCACATCAACCACAAACGGCACTAATAACACAACTGCTCAATCATCCAATACCAATCCGTTAGCTAACTTTGGTGAGACAATAGCAAATGCAATTACAAACGAACTTTCTCAGCCTTCAGGTGCATTCTCAAACGCACTTACTGATATTACTAATACTTTTGCCTCATTTGCAAATCAAGCTGATAATGATGACGATGATGAAGAAGAAGATGATGATGAAGATGAACAAGATTATGAAGATTCTTATGATTATCATGATGATAGGTACAGTCATGCAAATACTCAAAGAATGATTGAATCTTTAAAGCCACTCAAATTAGAGGAATTACCTCATTCTGATAAGGATCCATCAACTTGCCCAATATGTTATGATCGTCTGGCCCAATATACCGGTGAAAATCCTATCGAGAAACCTGTAGATGTAAATAATAATCCAAATGATGTTATATCACCATTTAAAGGTTATAATTCTTCAGATCCATCAATAATGTTCCCAGCAATTGAAACAGCTACTTATACTAACGTCTACCTGTTAAATTCAGAACCAGAACTGATTAAAATTGATACTGAACCGGAAGACTATCATTTCCCTGTTCAATTACCTCAATGTAAACACATTTTCGGACGTTCTTGTATCGTTGAATGGCTGAAATCTAATGTTTCTTGCCCACTTTGTCGTCAAAGGATCATTATCCCTCAAAATCAATCTCAAAATCAACAAGGCAATGATTTACCTGAACAAAATCAACCAATAAATAATAATATTAATTCACAAACTAATCCTCATCAACATCCAAATGAGAGAACTTTTGTTTATGATAGAGCAATTACAGAATCTTATGTACCTATAGATTGGACTTGCCCACCTTCATCAGGTAGACAAATGCTAGACCCACCGATGACTATGCCTGTACCTGGTGTCGGTATTTCAACTGGTCGTCGAACAGGTCGTGACCCATAAGTTCAAAAAGCACAATACTATGTATAAACAGTAAAGTTGTTAAATTTCGCAGCATTTTTGTAATTCGTACGTGTGCGGAGGCATGTAACTGGTGACTGAAACTCTTCACTATGAACTTTATAACAACAATAAAACAATAAAAACTGAAGATAAGAAGCTGTGAAATGAATACAGTTGATCCTTCATCCACGCCTTCTACACATTTGAATAAACTTACATTTTCGAAAACTACGAAACCGAGAGAAGGTAGGGAATTTCAAATGTATAGTTCAATCAACAATGCTAGACTCGTAGCTGGTGGTATAGTGCTTGATGATAAACATGAGAAAGTATTAATGATTTCAAGTTCTAAGCATAAAGATAAATGGATTATACCGAAAGGTGGTGTAGAATTTGATGAAAGGGATAATTTTGCATTGACAGCTTTAAGGGAGGTTTGGGAAGAAGCTGGTGTTATCGGTACAATTACAAAGAAACTTGATCCAATACCAGACCATAGACTAATAGAAGGTAAACCAGCTGAAGAGTTTCCAATTTGTGAATTCCATTTTTATCAAATGAAATTAGAAAAACTTGAAACTGTTTGGCCTGAATCAAATCTAAGATTGAGGCGTTGGTGTAATTATGAGGAAGCTAAGCATGAGTTATTGAAATCTAAAAGACCAGAACTTCTTCGAGCTTTGGATTTGTCAGATATACTTAAACCTGATACTGAAGTTTTAGTTTATGATAAGAATAATCACGTTAGTGATGCACAACTAGATAATGATAATGATTATAATCATTTTTGATTAAAACAGGTTTTCATATAAACCTGAAATCTCTAAAGAAATCAAATCCACTCCCACCTATAAATGCTGCACTGGAAACATTTCTTACAACTTTACATTTGGTATCAAACATTGAACTAAATACAACAACTACAGGTCTCATATATATTCCATATGCAAATTCTCTCTTATTTTGATTCACCTTCAATAACTTTTCTGCCCAGATGGCAGATTTAGTAAGTGATTCGCCACCAACTTTTATTATACGAAGTTCATTCATTGGTGAAGTAAAGAACTCTTTATTTGTTTGGAAAATCCACATTGCATCGATACCAAAGATACTAATATTTTGAACCGTTAGTTGACTACATCTGAATATATGCCCAATTGCGTGACCAACTTTGAAAAACCAATAAAGATTATTATTTCCATAAAAGTTTAATTCTGTATTTTTGAATAAATCCTCCTCTCTGCGTGCCCCCTGCCTTATTTTCTCCTTTACACTTTTGTTGGTAATTCCTTGAAATTTCAACATAGATTTCCTATTCTTCTTACTTCTATTAATTAGTTCAATCATTTTGAGATTGAGCCTGTTGGTATTTTTGAACCAATCTACTTGTTGTAATTTCTTTTCTCTTTCGTTAATCTGCTTCTTAATAGTATCTGTAATAACTATTCTTAAAGCAACTAACGATGTTGGAAGTTGTTGAAGTAAATTAACTATTAATTCACCATCACTATGTTGAAGCTCTAGTTTTTGTAACTGATTCAGATCAGATAATATTTCTACCCGTTGAAAGCACTGCTTCCTATGTTTTCCTATGTTAGAACATGATTTTGATTTCTGTATTTGCACTCTTGTAAAGCAACTCGAATCAATCCAATCTTCAACAGAAATAAGTCCATGCTTACAATATTCTAGTACAAGGGTTATTCTAAAACCAATATAAGCTCTGACAAGTTCAAATTGTTTGAGCTGTGGTAACTCTGTGACTAATGTTTGTATATCAGTAGAACTTTCGACATATTGTAATACAAGGATAATTATTTCGGATGGCAAGTCTATAAAGCAATGCATTTATGAGATAAAAAAGAAAACAGTTATGAAATGATGTTTCCTCCCTTAAACTAAACTATTGTCCTACAATCTATAAACGTTGTAACTCTTCAACTATAACAGGGTCTAAAAGGTTTTGCACAACATTGAAAATGCTTGACACGATCCCCTTTAACGCGTCTTTAAAAACAACGGTACGTACAATATCAGCTTTTAACAACTCAGTATAGCGTTCTCTTTCATAAGTTACTGGAATAGCAACTTCAAGCATATATTCGTTCTGTTCTGTTTCTTCTGGATCGTCCAATTCCGGTTCATATGGTTTAAGCTCTTCATCATCGTATGATGTTTGTTTATGATACGATCTCAAATCCCCGTTTGAGTCTTCCTTGATTTCTTCTGTGAATAATATACAAAGATCAACAATTTCCTTTGTGTAATGCTGTAAAACGGATGCTATACTAACACTAGTATCCAACTGTTGTAATTCATATTCCGCTTCAGGAAATTCTTGAGAAATGGTAACTCCATTTTGTAGATACGATGGGTTTTTCAAAAGTGAAAGAAGTCCAAGAAGAAATAGTTTACGGATCTTCGGATCGAATTGATTCCTCGCAAATTTGCAGAGGTTTCTTACCAATGCAAACAATTCAATTGGTGTCACATTTGTAAGAGTGAAATCTAAGCTGTCCACTATAATCCTCAAAACCGGTAAACTAATCTTAATTTCGCAATAGGGACTGTCTGCATCCCTAACCAAATACTCAATCAATTCATGAAATAAGCCACTGTTACTCAAGTTCTTATAAAATGTGTCTTTGTTTCTGTCTGTGTCTGGTTGCATAACTGCAATTTCTATAATTGAACTTGTCAAGAAAACAGCGTCATCTTTCATCGTTTTCAAATAAGAGGCTAAAATACCAAAGATTTTATTTCCATAATCATTGTCAAAGATAGAGCAAGTTAACAAAAAGTAGCTTCTGATAATCTTTAAAACAATAGGTAATACTTCAGTCATATTAATCAATGCATGAACTAGCATCTCTAAAAATTGGGAGTCAATAAGTTTGGTTGATATTACATCAGATTTATCAATAGTTTTCATTAAACTTGACCATAATTCTAAACCATCTTCACAAAGTAAGCCATAGAATTCGGACTTAGGATCACAACATATTGGAATTAGCGGTAAAACTATATTATGAATCATATAGCAATTTTTATTCAATGAAACTGCTATATCTTTCAATAACCTAAGTAGAGAGTTCTTGATAATCATTTCATTGGCAGAATTAGAGTTTTGCCATAAAATTGGAACAACTGCAACGATATCAATCAGTAAACTCTTTTCAATCAATGGCGTGTTTCGTTCAATCAATATCGATAAAGAGTTCAAAATGAAAACTTTACATTCAATAGTTGATAGTTTGTTCAAAAGTTCTAGCATATTTTTAGTGATATCAACAGTAAAATTCTGAAAGTCCCTTTTCCTAAACTCCCAATCATCAATCATATATTTGAGAGTTTGAACAGCAGTTAGTTTAACAATCACATCATTGTTAGAATCTGAGAGGAGCGCCGATAGGAAAGTATAAACTTGAATCCGTATATTAGCATCTGCTTTCTCATCAAGCCATTCATTAATGATTAAACAAACTCTTCTTTTAATTAATCTGGAGTTCAGAATGTCATTGTTGTTCATAGCTTGAGGAATAAAATAATCAATAAGCAATTGATAAAAGTTGCATTTAGATTTAATAGAATGCGAACTGAGCTCAAAAATGGAAAGAATGGAATCTTTGGTAATAGAGTCTAAATTCTCGTTACCTAATTGCTCAATTTTCCTCATAATGAATGAACTAATCTGTTCGTTGAAATATATTGACAATTCTTGGAAATAGTTCTCTGCACATTTTCTAACTTGAAATTCCCAATTTACTGCCATTTCCTCATTGAACCATTCTTCAGGATCTTCTGACCAGTTTTCAAGATCAACAGGCCTTAGTTTCAAATAATAATCTGTAATTAGATTAATTAAATTTTCGACCAGCTCAACACTGAAAAAGTTTTTTTTCAAAAGTTCCATAGATTGATCAATTTCAATTTTATCATTCTTATGCTTCACAATATTGGACCTATTTTCTTGGAAAACAAAACTTGTAATATTTTTCATTATAACAAAAGATTTGATTGCAATTTTCTCCCAAAAATCTGATCCATTAGCTTCTGCTTCAAGATTGTAAATCAACTCTGCCTTCTGTTGAAGCAAAGATAAAAGTGTTAGCAAAATATTAATGCTTGGACTCATTAATACAAAAGAGCAAGTATTCTCTTGTACAAGATTGAAGTAGAGCTTAACATAACATTTGATATACTTTTCAAGTAATTCAAGTTGATTAGTTTCATGTAAAAGGAGCAATCTTTGGAAATGCTGAAGAGTGAGTTCTACAAATTCTTGTACTGTTTTATCTCTGTGTTGATATGTATACCCATCAACAATAAGTCTTCTCAAACATTTGAGAGATATATACCCCACTTCCATTGTGGTCACGTTAAAGGTAGAAGTCCACTGATCAAAAAACAAATGATAATATTTGATTAAATGGGGTAGTAGAATAGGTGCCTTTGTTTGCATCATTATTCTTGCTTTCCCAATTCTTACTGTGGCTAAAATTTTAATCACTTGATTTAGTACAATCATAAGATTGTTAAGTTTTACGACTGAATTTTGAACTTGATGTGAACAAGATTCCATAACTGTCACTATATCTTCAAATAAAGTGGGCCATTCTACTGGGAAATCAATTCGACAAATACGAGAAATTAAATGTGCATTTTGGATTGCCAATTGGTTGTTAGATTCATCAAGTGTATCGAAAAGTCTCTTTCTTATTTCCACTTTTTCCTCTTTTGTGATTGCATTGATTCTAGTTGGCCTCCAATATTTTTCAATACCGTTTTTTAGACAGATAACTGCAAGCCAACGTACTTGCAATGACAAATCTCTGTTAATGTAAACCGATTGTAGTTGATAATGGTAACCTTTCTCTGCTTCCCAATTTTTAAGTTGTGCTTCTGCCAATTGTTGATCTGCTCCTCTTATGGGAGAAGATGCCACCATTAAAGCCTGTAATACAGTGTTATAGTCAATCATTCTCGATTCTTGGGTTTTGAGAAATGGAGAGTGTTTGAATTAGTTAGAGATCATTCCAGATATTACCGTTAACTTTAAGAAACCCTCAAAAAATGCTGCATGACATTCATTACTATTGATTTTCGCATTTTGCAGAATTTTTTTGTGTGCGTGGGGGACGGTTTGCTCTTTTGTTTCTACCTCTAGAGTCTTTACATTCCTTTTCCTTCAGAATTTGCTTACCTTGTCTTTCTTTTCGTTTTCTGGGTCAGTTGTCTGTGGCGCAAGAATCATTTGTCGAGACATACATAAGGAGCACTAGTGGCTCAAGAATAGTCTTGGGGAAAGTCTCCGGCATATAATTTCAGGCGGCAACGTCAGATGGATCATCCAAATCCATTTCTCAATCTGTCATGTCTGCACAAGTCATTGTTGCTTCTCTGCAGTTGAAGCTTTACATTTAGTTGGACAAATGACTTGTTCAGGTGTAACTATGTTCTTCATGAACTGGTTCGCAGGTGAGACTATCGAGGTTACTTTTGCATAGTGACCTTTGTTTGAAATCGCTTTTCTAAAGTGAATTCGGCATAGTACTATGTTGTACTAACGATAGTTATAATGATTGTCATTTTACAATGATAACCCAATGGAGCTCACTTGTGGCACGGACGACAGACCCCACCCCATCCTTTTTCTCCCATACTAGTTGATCACTGTCAAAGGTGTGATGCTACAAATTTCTCCTTGATTTACCTAAACTAATGTTACTTACTATTATTATTTGACTATTTCTTTGAAGGATAGTTGTGTTCTTGAATGATGATAATACCTTTTGAGTCAAGCTCAGAGCTCCTCTATCAATCTTCTTTGAGGAGCACAGACGATACTTAACAATACTAACTGAAATATAAGAACATGATTATTTTTTGAAAGTGCGTAAATGTAAAATACACACATATGAAATTATTCATAGTTGTTCAATTCTTATGTTGTCATTATCGTAAATATCATTAACCTATACAGCAACTATCAAGTAGTATAAAATAAACTACAAAAAGTAGTAAACCTTCAAATTATTTACTTATTGGTAGACTCAGATGATTGTGCTGATGATTCATCGGCTACAGCAGTTATAATTAAATCATCTTTCTCCTTATCACATTTAATGTTAACAATACATCCATTCTTGATTTCACCTTTCAACATTTGAATACTCATTGGGTTTAAAATCTTCCTTTTGATTAATCTATTTAATGGTCTAGCACCATATCTTGGTTCATAGCCGTGAGTTGTCAACCATTCTTTAGAAGAATCATCCAATTTCAATTGAATACGACGTTCAGCTAATTTATCTTGTAATTCAGATATACGTAAATCAACAATTTTTCTTAAAGCTTCCTTTGATAATTTACTGAATACGACAACTTCATCAATTCTATTAATGAATTCAGGTGAATAATAACCTTTCATTAAATTCAGAACTTCTTCCTTATCAGGATTATCTTGTAACATTAAATCTTGTCCGATATTTGATGTCATGATAATTAAAGTATTTCTGAAATCAATTTTATTACCTTGAGAATCAGTTAATTTACCTTCATCTAAAACTTGTAAAAGTAATTTAGATACATCTTTATGAGCTTTCTCGAATTCATCAAATAAGACAACAGAGTATGGTTTCCTTCTAACTTGTTCAGTTAATTCACCACCTTCTTCATAACCTACATAAGATGGTGGTGCACCAATTAATCTCATAATTGAATGTTTCTCTTGAAATTCGGACATATCAAATCTAATGATTGCATTTTCATTATCGAATAAAAATTCTGCAACTGCTTTAGTTAATTCAGTTTTACCAGTACCTGTTGGACCTAAGAACATGAATGAAGCAATTGGTCTCTTTTCATCTGTAAGACCTGCTCTTTGTAATCTAATTGCATTAGAAATTGAATTAATAGCATCATCTTGACCAACAACTCTACCTTTTAAAGCAGCTTCAATATATAAAAGTTTATCCTTTTCACCTTTCATCATATTTTGAACTGGAATACCAGTAGCTTTTGAAATAACTCTTGCAATATCATCAGAAGTAACAGAATCATGTAAAAGTGCACCTCCATTATCTGATTCAGATTGTTCTTCTTGTTTCTTAATTAAATCATTCAATTTTTGTTCTAAAGATGGGATAGTATCATATTGTAATCTTGAAGCTTCACCAAAATTACCTTCACGTCTATGAATTTCAAGATCATTTTTAGCCTTTTCAATTTCAGATTTAAAATTTTTAATTCTATCTAATTCTGCTTTCTGAGATTCCCAAACTTCGGTTAATCTCTTTAATTCTTCTTGCTTCAATTTGAGAGTTTCTTCAAGTTTAGCTCTACGACCTGCAGATACTTCATCTGTTTCCTTTCTTAAAGATTCAAGTTCAATTTGAATAGTCATTATTGATCTATCAAGTTCTTGAATAGCATCAGGTTTAGATTCATGTTGTAATCTAAGTGATGAACAAGCTTCATCAATCAAATCAATTGCCTTGTCAGGTAAGAATCTATCTGTAATGTATCTATTAGAATAAATAGCAGCAGTAACTAAAGCAGAATCAGTTATTCTTACACCATGATGAACTTCATATTTCTCTTTTAAGCCTCTTAAAATTGATATAGCATCTTCAACTGATGGTTCATTGACCATAATTGGTTGGAATCTTCTAGCCAATGCAACATCTTTTTCAATATATTTTTTATATTCATCGATAGTAGTAGCACCACAACATTGTAATTGACCTCTAGCCAAAGCAGGTTTCAGTAAATTGGAAGCATCAATTGAACCTTCTGATTTACCTAAACCAAGAAGAATATGTAATTCATCAATGAAAAGTATAGTCTGATCGTTAAGTTCACTTAAAACAGCTTTTAATCTTTCCTCGAATTCACCTCTATATTTAGCACCAGATATCAAAGAACCTAAATCTAAGGCAATGACTTTCTTATCTTTCATACTTTCAGGGACTTCACCTTTGATAATTCTTTGAGCCAAACCTTCCAATATAGCGGTTTTACCGGTACCTGCATTACCGATCAATACAGGATTGTTCTTTGTACGACGAGAGAGAATCTGAATAGTACGTTTGATTTCTTCGTCTCTTCCGATAACAGGGTCTAATTTACCGTTTTTAGCCATTTCAGTCAAATCAACAGCAAATTTTTTCAACGCTGGTTCCTCTTGCTGATCTTTGTTCATTCTCAGCTCAACATTGCTGATTTGGGAAGAATGGAACGAACGGAATTGAGTATTTGTGAGTGAGTTTAGATTGAAGGTTAGCTGTCTAGTAGGAGGAGGTATCGATAAGCTGACGGGCACGTTATCGACACTATTGACCTTCTTCGATGCAAGTGAAGTGAAGGCCATTTGGCGACCCAAGGAACGGTCCACTAGAGACCTGCCACCAGTTAATAGATAATTCCTAGATAAAGTTGATGCGTTGGATAATGCACGTCTTTGTAACATTATGGATGATTGTGTGATTTAGTGAAATTATAAAGATGAGTTTTGAATACAATTCAATCAGTAGAACGTAACCAATCCAGCAGAGTGCTTGTTTGCTTAAATAGTAGCACGCAGTTCCCCAACCACTTTTGCAATCAGGCCAGAGAGCGGAGTCTCTAGTTCTAGAGTGTCCGATGCATGCTCGTGACTGTCTCTTCCTCTGACAAGCCGTTTCCTTTCCGCCCGTTCCAGCGGTTTCCAGAACTTTCTGGAGAGACAGCCCCAGGGGGCTCAGCCTTCCAGCGATTCCAGTAACTTTGTCGCCTCCAGCGTCGCAAAATAGCCGACGCGGCGTCGGCACGCGAAATAGCCGAGAAAAAAAAAGAAAACAGGGGCTGGGGACGGAACAGCTGAGCCGCCTTTTTTTTTTCTCTTTTTTTCCTTTTTTTTTTCCTTTTTCTCATTTTCCCATTTTCCCATTTCGTTCTATTTTCCGCATTTTCGCATTTCCGCAATTTCAAGCGCCATTGTCCCGGATGAAAAACCTAAAAAAAATATTGACAGACGGCACATAATTTCCAGGTGCATGGCAGGCATGCAGACCGCCTATAGCAGTCTAGTTTATTCTAATTTGGCCTAGTTTAGTTCAGTTCAGTCTAGTTTACTTTCTTTCCCGATCTCAGTTACTCTGCAGCACTTTTTTTCCCGTCGCCATCTCTCAATACAAGTTAAACGAACTAGACGAGTCTCCTTTGGCAATTTCCAGAACTAGAACTGCTAGGATGTCTTCTTCAAACAAGAGATCTATGAAGGCGGACACATCATCCGCTTTGCCAGCAAAGAAACAGAAGACAAATCTTCTTTCTTCAAGTAAGCGTTCTACCACCAACGGAAAGACCCCTGCAAATACCCAAGCACTCCCACATTCTTCTCACTCTTCTCAGCCTCTGTCTAAGTACAAATTGAAAAAGGCGAAACAGGAAGAAGCTGAACGTCTCGCAAGACAACAACAACTCGATGAAGATCCAAGAGAAAAGAAAATCCGGAAAATGTTGCGAAGAGACAGTATCAAGTCTTTCTCTCTGTTTGATGATGAAGATTCCCCACTTGCAAATATCAACAATTACCGTGAACTCCCATCCAATCATGACAATCCATACGATTTGCAGAATGACCTCAAGTTCCAACGTCAGCTAAGATTGATACAACTCGGTAATGCACATTTGTCACAAATGGCACACCCAAGCTTCTATACTGAAGAAATCGACATAGATTCTGATATCGTTATCAATAGTATGGATGCAGATATCGACAATACTCAATCCTTTGATTCCTTGGAAAATAATAAATCTTTTGATAATGCCTTGGGTGAAGCTCACAAGTTTATCCCTACCAAGCATTTTGAATCTGATCAAGAAAGTGATGATGGGAATTCATCTTCAACTTCTCAATCATCTTCCAACATGGAATTCTTGGATCTCGATCTGGACCCTGATATCAATATGGATCTCCACTTCGATTCTAATATGGGATATTCAGGGATCAGTGAAGAAATTTCTCCCTTTATGAATACCCCAGACAAAGATAAATTTAATATGACTATTCCTTTAGATACTACTTTCGATTCAGAGAGATTCCAATCAACTGATGAAACCCTTCATTTCGATTCTATTCTTGGATCATTGGATCATTTACCTGGAACCAAATCTTTGAAAGCGAAGATCCCAAAATTGAGTCTATCAGGAATCAGGAGAAAATACTCAACATCTTCAAATCCAAACAATGATTCTGAAAATATCTTGATATCTCCTTCTTCAGGATTTAATATACTGAACTTTAGCAACTCAAAGAAGAGGATTAACAATGCTTCTTCAAGATATTCTCAACAGATTACTGTTGATGAGAATAACGATCAACAGAGAGAGCAAACTCCTTTGATGTTATCCGAGTTTTTGAACATTGAACAACAAAGTCAATTACAAAACTCAACCCAAAATGGGAATAACTCAAATCAATCTGTGCAGAATGATCAAATCAAATCTCAACCAGAATCACAAGAGCAACAGCAACAGCAACAGCAACAGCAACAACAACAATCACAACAACAACTACAGCAGCAACAGTCTCAATCCAATCAACCATTCATCCCTTCTGTAAATACATTCTCGAAACCTTCCTTTGAGTATAGACACAACAATAAAACTTTCAATTTAGCTCTGACGAAAGAACCTCAATTGCACCAGAAAACTTGCAAACAAGCTTTGAAAAGACTCGCAATTTGGTCAGGTAAAGCTCAAGAAATGGTTTATGATGGTTCATTACCGTTGGAAGAATTCATAATTTAAATGAAATCTTACTTGTCTTTCAATCCAAACTTATCCAATCCAATCCAATCCAATTCAATCCATTTATTTACTATATATACTATTATTGGCTGTGCGATTATCATTATTTTTTAGGCCATTCGTTCAATTTCCTACGTTCTTTATAATATGGTTTATAATCTATTTTCTAATTCTTAATTTATTTACCAAGAAATTCTTCCCCATAGCACCAACCAATCTTTAAAAGCCATATATTGCAGAACAGGGGCAGAGTCATCTGGGATCGAGCTCATCCTCAGTCTATCAAACTGCTAATCAAGTTGACCATTAAATATAGAGTGGTGAGGCTGAGCCAAAATTGAGCCTCAAGTGTGAGGAAGGTACCGCTCTACCGCCAATATTATGTATATCCAATACTTGGACAATACGGTACATCTTTCTCAACGAACAATTGACTCCAGCTAAACTTATACCATCCCACCATGACAACAGATCAAACACAGACTCAATTTAAACTATTAATCAAAACTTCTTCAAGCAAACTCAAATTTAAAGTATCCAAATCAAGAGCTTTATCTACTCATACAATTCAAACAAGTATTTTGTCCGATTTAAAGAGTTTAGCCGAACTTCCAAATGAATCTAGAGGATTCGAAAGAGGTTTGGATATATTAAAGATGAAATTAGCAACCTTGGTTAGATCCGACAGAATCACTGATATCTGGGAAGATCTAATAGGAGAATTGGCAATATTAGAATCATCAATTCATCTTCTACCCGGAATGATCGAACATCAACTTCAATTACAAAAGCAGCGTTCTGATAAAATTAAAAGAGAAAATTCTTTGAAGCATGCAAAGCAAAATAACAATAATTGGTTATCTTTTGCATTTGGATCTAAAAAGATGGATAACGTAACTTCAAATGTGAAGGAATCAGAAGAAGATCTGAAGAGCGAATTGACAGAGGAGCCTGAACCAACTGATCGTTTATCCAAAGTTATTAGAAATATTGTTGTTGCCCAAGAATATCTTGGAGATGATATAAAGGAATTAAAAAAGCTTGCAATATCCTTAAATCACTGTATTGACAAAGATTATCTTATAAAAAATGCTCCTCCAATTGAGTCCACAGAAGATACCAGTGATTTGGATTCAGAAGATAAAGTATATATAGAAATAGTGAGAAAGCTGAAGGGCCAAGATGAAGAGAAAGTTGTGAATGAGTATTTGAAGGAACTCACAAATGTATACAGAATTGATCTATATAATGAGGGTAAATACTTCGATGATAATCAAAGTGAGAAATCTATAGAGAGTGGTGATTCGGAAAATAATGAAAATGAAAGTAAATCTAAGAAAGTTATGAAAAAACCGCTAACCGATCTAGAAGAGTTAAAGCAACGTTTTGAAGCTTTGAAAAAATTATAGTAGTCTTTTTTGTACTTTTATCATCTGAGTACAATACCCTTATTGTAAAGATATAAACTGATTGCAGCAAGAAATATCTCATAAAATATCAGAACAATCATGCTTTTTATCGTATTAGCATCTATCGTATTTATTGAAAGATTGATTAACCCTGTTGTAAGATTAGAGATAAGGAATAGAACCAGAGAGTTCCTGTTGACTGCCAACAAAGAGGTTGGAACATAAGAGTCATCCAATAAACTGGTGATATCTGTTTCAACTTCGGAATCATCATCCGTTATTACTTCAAAGTGAACATCTCCGAGAATTACTCTCTCAATTAATCCATATAAGAACAAAAATGTACAATTATATGCACTAACCCATATAACATACAATAGATTTGCCATACGACGAGACACAGAATAAACATAACATGTGTCTATAACATAATATGCAATCTGAAACAGAAGAGATAGAATAAACATTGTTTTCAGTGGGGAAATGGCAGTTTTCTGGCTTTTATAATGCTTTTGAAGCTCATGCTTTCCAATACCCAGCCTAAACAAGGAGTTAGGAATTGGAATTATAGGAAGGATACAGGATCCTAAAGCCAAACCATTCAAAAATATCGGAAAATATCCACCTAAAGACAAAATACCTTCTCTGTTTGCTGTAAACAAATTTTCTCTTGAACCTTTCACAATCATTTCAATACCAGATTTATGTATTAAAAAATGTTCATACAGTAACGATATGATCAAACTTGTTACAATAGGTGAGATTCTCATTATGATCGGGGATAATAGAGCATTGAACAATGGAAGAAATGCAAGCGTGAAGAAAAAGTTCCAATGAATCCCATATTCAGTAACGTGTTCGTGATAATCAACCGATTTGACACTAACAAGTCTTACAATTCCCAAAATGAAAATTGGAAATGAACTTGCAAAACTCTTTTTGATTGTTTGAAAATAATTGAATTTTGAGTCATATTTTTGACGTAAATAGGATCTAGCACTAATAAGACCCATACTGAAGACAAAGGATCCCACACCTAAATCCATTAAACTGGTTCCCCAAGTTTCAACTTTTGCGAATCTTCGTGGGAAGACGTTAAAATCAACAGCCATGATGGAGATACATGTGATAACCATCATTTGGGCCCTATAAACAGTAATGAATGTCTTGAACGGTAAGAACTGATTCCCGGTTAATCTTTTGATGTTAAGAATTGCTTTTCGGTATGAACCATTGCCAGTATTTCCACTTTTTGATTTTTTCGTGGAAGATTTAAATAGGATCGGAAACAAGGGTAGAACATTCATAAGAATTAGAAGTGGAATATTGCCAGAGTAAAGAGTCGTAGACAAAAGTAAGTTATTCCAATTGAGCAAAAAATCAATTGCGATGGAAATGGTACTTTCCTCAGATATAACTGCATTAAAAAGTGTAGTTTTCTTCTTCAGTATGCACCAGATCAAATAACTGATTGCTGAAATCGAAGTGACTTGATAGATGTCCCATGTGGAACCACCAACTAAGTCCGAAACAAATTGTGTTTTTCTTTCTTTCAATGTTGCCATGTATACTTATGTGAAAATATTTGGAACATATATTGTTGTATAACATGAGGACTGTAGAAGTTATTCGGAACTTGAATGTACGTCAAGTGAGATTCAACATGCCGCGGGTCTGGAAAGTTGATAGTTGAAGCCTATCTGTGGTGATGATCTGGTTTCACATACACACTTGACGTTATATTTATAATTTGCAATCGATCAAAACCTTTCGAGTGAATTGGAAATGGACCTTCACAAGGAAGATGTTGTTGATGTCAATGAAAAACAAGAGGAAGAGTGGGAAACCTTGCTAGCAATTTTTCCTGATCTTATAAAAGATTTGACACCCAAAGAAACTGCTTGGAATAAACGACCTCTTCATAAGTTTTCATTACGTATAGCATCTGATAATTCATGCGATAACGTCTGTTCTTTGGTCCTTGTTATCGAATTTACTGCAACATACCCATTATCTGCACCGTTGTTTAAGATTACAGATGTAGAAAATATAATGGATTCACAGCTGACTTTGATCAAAAAGAAGTGCAATGATGTCATTAAGCAATATAAAGGGCAACCTGTAGTTTACTTTATGTACAGTGAAATCTTTGACTATCTCAATGAAATACAAGCTGGAATCAAAAACGAATCTCTCGAAGAAGAGCGTCGAAACAGGCTTTTAGAACAGCAGCAAGAATTAGAAAGACAACGGCAAGAGGAGCAGCACGAGCTGGAACTGCAGCGAGAAAAAGAGCAAGAACTCATTGAAGAAATGTTAGAAATGGAACGAAGAAGAAAGTACAGAAATCAAAGTGAGCCATTCAATGGAACATCAGAAAATGAAGATCTTGTCGATGACATAGATAGCCAGTTTAATGAATTCAATGAGAACGATTTTAAATATCCCGGTAGCAGTTCTACACCTATCAGTACGTTAACCCCTGAATTGAGTAGTCGGCAGGGTTCAGTGCGATCCAAAAAGGAGTTAGATAGTTCTGGCTTTTTTTGTTTTGAAAAAGATATTCCTTTAAGTTTGGGTTGGTATTCAGGGTATTTCAATACTGTGACAGGTTTTATTCCAGTGGAGCCAAACGGTCTTTTGAAAGATGTATCAAAGCAATATTTAGTCAAGCCTGTTCTTGACAATGAAAATCCAATAAAGCAAATATTGCAAACCGGAAAGGGTACCAATGTTTCAAGAAAATATGGTAGAAATCAGAATGGATACGAGAAAGATTTACAGTTCTTATTAACTGAGGTAGAACTGAATAACCCATTTTGGAGAACAAGTCAGGGTAAAAAGGGAATCTTGAATCTAGAAAAGGAACTCCAAGCAGTTCAAAACTTGAAGCAACATGACGTAATTGCATTCAATATTGAAAAGAAAGAAGTCACTGCTAGTGGTGAAAAATCCCTTCAAAATTCAGCAGCACGAAAATTGAGTAAAAAGTTGGATAATATGGAAGTAGAAAAACTTTGGGTATGGACAATCCGAATATTGTCCAAGAACACGGATACACTTGCAGATCTACTTCAGTCGATATCCTATGTGAATGTGAATGTTGCAAGAGAGTGGACCATACAACTTCTTGAAAACCTAGAGTTACTACATAAACATGGTTTGATCCACAGGTGTATTACCCTTGATGCTATTTGTGTTATTCCTCCGGAATCGACTGAGCAAACCACTGTCAAACTATCCCATATAACTTATGGTTATACTATTCTAAACATGCTTTACAGCTATCCCAATATGGATCAACACAACTTGCTAGACGAATTACCATTTGCCGCAGCGGGATGGGTTGCACCGGAAAGAGTTGATTCACGCAATAACAAGTTGTACAAAAAGCCACAGAGAAAAACTGACGTATGGGACTTGGGAGTTGCTATTTTGCAAATGTTACTTGGGACAGATATAGTTTACGAATTCCAGAATCCTTCTGACTTTTTAATGAACTGCCAGTCATTAGACGATTCTATCTATGAATTTCTAAGTAGTATTTTTGAGTTCAAAACCAAAAAGAGACCTGATCCTCTCGAATTATTACCTTCTAAGTTTCTCAGGCTCTCTTTGAATATTTCCCCGCTTGAATCACTTATAAAGTCTAGCTATCGTGATGATAATTGTTCCATGGAGCTTGACAGGAGAATAGAAGCCTCGGGTAGCACTTTGACTGCTTCCACAGCCAATATTGAGATACCACTCTCGAGAAGACCAAAGCGAGAGTCTTTTGGTCTCTCAACTTTTGCTCCTAAATTTTATTCAAGATACGCTCAAGATTTTGAAGAGGTAGGTGTATTGGGTAAAGGTGGATTTGGTGAAGTTGTAAAAGCTAGAAATCGTTTGGACGGTAGGCTCTATGCCATTAAAAGAATTAGACACACAGAAGACAAATTAGCTAAGATATTGAACGAAGTTATGTTACTTGCGAGGTTAAACCACCAATATGTTGTCAGATACTATGCAGCCTGGTTGGAAGATGATCATGTGTTCAGCTCATCTGCGATCAAAATGAGTGATGAGGAATCTGATACAGATGAAAGTTATTCAGAGACAGAAGATGATTCTGACGTATCAGATAATGATGATGTGAAATTTTCTCGAAGTGGTACTCGAACAAATAGTCAAAGTTTCATTGATTTTATATCAGGATCTCAAAATCAATCTATCAACTTCTCTTTTTCAGATGATAGCGAAGACAGCAATAATGATATAAATGAAATCACAGATGATGAAAATGAAGTAATGAATGAATCAGAGAAGTTTATTATTAATGATGACGATGTTCCTTTTGAATTTGGAACTCCCGAAACAACAATTAAACCCCATACGAAATTAAAAACTCCAAGGAAAAAGAAAAAATCTGTTTTGTTTATCCAAATGGAGTATTGTGAGAATAGAACACTTTTTGATCTTATTAGACATGGTGTAACGAGGGACCCTGATACTTATTGGAGAATAATGCGTCAAATATTGGAAGCGTTAGGTCATATACACGCACAGGGTATCATTCATCGGGATTTGAAGCCTATGAATATTTTTATTGATGAAAATCAAAATGTTAAGATTGGTGATTTTGGGCTAGCTAAGAATGTCCATAATCTGGCTACAATGGTGAATATATCCAATAAACTAGACTTGAATAAATCCGTTGAAGAGCTTACATCAGAGATTGGTACTACTTTATATGTAGCCAATGAAGTTTTAAATGGACAAGGTAACTATAACGAAAAAGTTGACTTATATTCATTAGGTATCATATTCTTTGAGATGATATATCCATTGGGTACTGCAATGGAAAGATATACTGCGATTAGGAATCTCAGAACAGTATCAATAGTTTTTCCACACGATTTCAGTCCCAAACTTTCAACGGAGAAAAAAATTATCAAGCAACTTTTAGATCATAATCCTGATAGAAGGCCATCAGCCCAAGAGCTACTTGCAAGTGGCTTGATTAGAGTCGAACAACAAGATGATTTGATGAAAGAAGCTTTAAATGCATTGGTAGATCCTTCATCATCTTGGAATCACCAAGCTCGAAATATTTTGTTTTCTCAACCCTACAGTTTTGCAAAAGACTTATTATTCAAAGATGATACTAAAAACTATAGTGTGTTAGATGTTTTGCTTCAAGAAAAAGCACTTCATGCAATTGAAGAAGTTTTCAAGAGACATGGAGCTGTGAACTTCAGTGACTTGAATGTTGAAATTTTACCAAAAAATCCGCTGTATGATTCAACATGTGCTCTTTATCAAGTACTAGATAGATCAGGCTCTGTTTTACAGTTGCCTTTTGATTTAACACTACCATTTGCAAGGTCACTCGGCAGAACAACTTTGAAAGCACACAAAGTATACCGTATAGATTGTGTTTACAGATCTAACGATACAGATGAAAGTGCCGCACCATCTAAATTCAAGGAAATCGACTTTGATATTGTTACAGAGTCAAACGATCCACCCGAATATCTGCCATTATACGATGCAGAAACTATTATGGTTGGTAGTGAAATTGCTGAGATTTTCCCCTTCTTTAAAAGCAGCAATATCAGCATTGCTCTCAACCACTCTGGGTTATTAGAGACGGTGCTAGAATATTGTGGTATTGAGTCTGCACAAACATTGATTGTTGCAAAGTATTTGTCCGAGTTGGGGTTCAACAACAAAACAATGTCTGATGTTAAAAGTATATTGAAGCAAGAGCTTAATATTTCGAGTACGGTCATAAATGAACTTGATCAGTTTAACTTCACTCTTGATATATCAAACTGTCCTGCGAAATTTCATAAGTTGATGTTGGATAGTCCTCTTCTAATAAGGGTTGATGCAGCTCTAAAATATTTGGATATGGTTGTGAAGTATCTGAGAATGTTCGGTGTGAAGATCGATATTGGTATCAGCCCCTTTAGTGGACAAACTGCTCAATTCTATAAAGGTGGAATCCTATTTGAATTGATTTACAAAGATAAGAACAAGAGTATTATATGTGCTGGTGGTAGATATGGCCGGTTAATACAAGAATTGGCCAGAAATCGCAGTCCGAAGAGTCTTCCGAATGCCGTTGGTGTCCGTATTGCTTGGGATTTTCTTTTCAACACGTTCAAAAGATATCAAAGTATGTTTAAGCAAGATGGAAGGAAAAATTTGAAATCAGAGAAATACATGAGGGAATCTATCAAAAGTTTTGACTGGAAAATTCAAAAATGTGATATACTACTAGGTATATTCACAACCAGTTTACTTAAGGAAGTTGTTCCTTATATTCTTCAAACTCTCTGGGAAGCAGGGTATAGTGCTGATGTCATAAAAAATAAACTATCAGTGGAGGAAATGATGAATGAGGCCAAAGATAGCAACGTAAAACGAATTTTGTTCATCAAGGCACAAACTACTTTGAAGATTTTGAAATCTCAAAAACTCAATAAGTATAAACCTTTCCGGTTAAGAAATTTGGAGACCAAAGTTGATAAGGAAATTGATATGATTGAGTTGATTCCCATGCTCAAGAATGAGGGCACCACAGATGATAAAAACAACGATTCTGTTACAAACTCCTCTGTTGCATCTATTTCCAACTTGACAGCATCGTCTTACACTAACGAAAGTAGTCATGCTATTTCTCATTCTATTGAAGAAAATCATAAAATTATTGTTGTTCCAAACAACGCTATAAATGCAAGTAAGAAAAACAATAAAAAGGATCATTGGGGTATCAACGAGTCTTCGAGTCAGTCTGCCACAAATTTAATAAATCATATGCGTAATGCACCGGTCATCGTTGTAGAGACCAAAGAAGAGGTTTTGGATATGATAGCAATAACGTCTGTACGTCAAGCGGATGAATGGAAAAGACGAGTGGGTGGTGTTGCAAGAGATTTACCTAGAAGTTACATTACAAATATCTACAACGCTTTATTCAAAGAAGCTTTGAGGGGTGCAAAGTGGGCTATAGTTACTGGTGGCACCAAGTCTGATAAAGTTTGTGTTGTTGATCTGCAACGTTGATTTGATTAAAAAAATAACAGTAGTTTTCATAACTTATATGTAAAATTTCAGAACTCACGCTATGAAAATATAATAAAAAAGATACCTCATTTATGTATGTGTTGTAATGAATGTTAAATAACTGAGCGTACATGAGTGGTATGCAGGATAAATGGACGAAATGGTGCATAGATAACACTAGGGACGTTCGTCCGTACCGAGAACGACTCAGAGCAGACTATTTATTGTAAAATTTTAGGTCTGTATGTCTAGGAGCGAGTATATTAAATAATATTAATATTTTAAATTATTAGTTAGCAAATATGTATCTAAAGATATTCTCTGCGGTTATAAAATGAATAAACTATATAAATACTGTACTTTCAGTAAGTATGGATTCGCTGATATATTTATTTGTGGAAATTTTCCACTCAAGATAATTTCTGTCTAGCTCTTGAGTTTCTCGAATCATCTCGTATTTTTACATTTATTCTCACTAAATCTGTAATTTCAGTATATTAAATTCTAACTAAATCTTTTTACGTAGGTATGTATCCAAAACTCCGCCCAACCTAGATCGAGGAATAATATGGCTGAAAAACCTTCCATTAGGTCTGTTATTCCATTGGAATCGAACCCCGAAGTTTTTACACGTTTTGCACTAAAATTGGGCCTTTCTCCCCTGTTGAACTTTTGTGACATTTACTCATTGACTGATCCAGAGTTGATAGCATTCCTTCCTCGACCAATTGAAGCAGCTATTTTGTTGTTCCCAATTACAAAAGAATATGAAACTTTTAAAGACGCTGAGAAAGTAGAAGTTACAGATAATAATAAGGTGGTTTTTATGAAGCAAGTTGTGAAGAATGCATGTGGTTTGTATGCTCTTTTGCACGCATTATTAAACATTTTTGATGCATATATAGTGAGACAATCTCCTGTTGCTTTGTTCAAACAAGAATTGGTTTCTGATAAAACTGATCCTGTAAGTTTAGTCCAATCAATAGCTGAAACTATGTACGAATCTTTTGGAAATCAGGGTCAAACAGAAGCCCCACCTGCTGACGAAGATATCGAGCTTCATTTTGTATGTTTTGTCAAGAGAGATAACACAATTTATGAATTAGATGGCAGAAGAAACGGACCTGTGATACTAGAAGAGTCAGCGACAGATGGAGATCTTATTGATAGTAATTGTGTGGCTAAACGAGTCCAAAAATACATGGATTTAGCTGTTGGGGATAATGCATTGAAGTTCTCCTTGATGGGTTTAGCTCCTTCTTTTGAATAGGATTGTTTAAAGTTGGAAGCTTTTCAGGCAGTGATGTTTTACGTTTTTTAACTTATAGAATGTGAACTGAACGATAGTAATTCTGAATCAATTGGGAGGATACCCAGATTCGCTCTCGATTTTATTGACATAGAGAGCGGCACTAAAAGGCAACTTTCCACTGTTGTACCTTTGATCTTCAAGCTTACGTTAATAGCTCAGCTTGTTGTTGTCTCGATTATTCAGAAAGATATGAATTATTTACAGGTATCTAAAAAAGCTTACAAAAGACTGGAAAATCATTTAATTGCGGCATTTCATAGAGATTACGGTTTGCTTATGGAAACAAAGCAAAAGTAATGCCATTATATGTCTTGTTGATAAGGTATAATTATTTGATGTATCTGAATATTAGGATGTTTTGAAACATTTATTATGGAAAATGTCCAAAAAGTCTAAAAAGTTAAAATGCAACATGTCAATGAAGAAAATAAATTTCAAATATTACAATTTACGTTTTTTCACTGACTTCTTTTCCTTTTGCTTTTTAGAATTATTTGTGCTTTTCTCAACGGAAATTTCATCAAGTACCCCTTCCTCATCACCAACATCATCCCAATCACTGGAGAAAAGCTTATCTAGTTGAGATTCAAACTTTTCAAATACCGCTCGTTGTAGCCTCATGTCCTCATACTTTACTAACATGTTATCAAAAGCAAAAAGAATCTCAATTTTCGCTGCATTTTGTTTCATTTCCGGATCAAGCTTTTCACTGAAAATGCTAGATTGAAGCTCGAATGGTTTTGTTTCATCGACAAGAGACACAGTGTCAATACTTTTGCTGCGCCTTAACGAATAATCTGTAATATCTGTTGAATCTTTGTAATCTTCTGCAGTTGTAGGATTTTCTAGTCTTTCATAGACTTTGGAGGAACATGTAAATGATTTATATCTTTGAGAAAAGTGTGTGAGTATGATTTTCTTTGCTTTCATCAAAATTCCCACTTGAACTGCTTCGGATGTAGTTGAGTGTCGTTTACTAATAGCATCATGAAGTTTATCATCATCCAAAGTGGACTCATGTATTAAAAGATCAGAGTTTCGCCCAATGTAAGAAAAAGTAGATTTTGGGCGTGTATCTCCTGAATATGAAATTTGAAATGAGTTTTGCTCAGAGTCATCACCATTCAAATCTAGCTTGAATAATAGACTACACGAATAAGAGTATTCGCAATGCATCGCAGCACAAGTGCGAATTTTTTGCATACCCAAAGTGGAATACAATTTATCAGACACCTTCTTGTCCTTTATGTAAGGAATTTCAACTTGTTCTGTTGAGCCCAAATCATCAATATCAACAGTTTCAATGATTTGCTGTTTATATGATGGTGCGATGTATCCCACCATAAATTCATCACAAGAAACGTAATTCACATAATTCATGTTCACAAACATATCAACTCTATTAAGCTCTTCCATAAACTTTTCATACTGCCATGGTGCAATTATATGAAGTATCCTTTTTCTACTCTCACCATAAACCCTTTCTTGTTGCTTATTCCATTCTTCAATGAAACTGATTATTCCTAAATGATGGTCGGCATGTAAATGTGAAAGATAAATAATATTCATCTCATCCAACAACATGGAAACTTCATCTTCTGTATAAGTTCTTTTTAATGTGCCAAAAGATCCTTCTCCTGCATCTAGTACCACGGTCCGAAACCCTGATTCACCTTGTTCATTAATGAAAGGAACTCGAATAATATTGCATAAAACATTTCTTACCTGTGAGGGAATGGCTGAACCTGTTCCCAATATCAAGACCTCAATCTGATCTTTGAGAGATTTCTGCAAGTCAACTGATCTTGACAACAGCTTTTTGGTCTGTGAAGTTTCAACAACTTCTTTGAATTCATCAGAAGACATAGTACCATCCAGTCCTGCAGAGCATATTTCTTCTTCGTGAAACTTAAGAGCATCCTCCGGGGTAAATAAAACAGCACCTGTACCAGATCTTGTATTTTGATCCAAATTTGCACCCGTGGTACTTTTGATGGTAACTGTTTGACCTGAGATCATTGGCAGAACATTTGGTAACAAGTGGTTAATTGAAAGAGAGGGTTTGTTTGACCATTTTGGTAATGGATGAAATTGGGAAAGAACCGACTTCCATTTCATTTGAACTCTAAGAGTTTGAAAAAAATTAAGGGAGTTTGGGCAATATGATTTGTGACTAATAAAATGAGTTGTCGTAGGCCCAAAACTATTAATGAAATTAATATACTTGAGGTTGGATAACGGATCTTCAATTTGGTCTCCGATAAAATGATAAACAAATGAAAACGACAATCCTTGGGGAGCATATTTGGCGAAGTCGCAATTCAAAGTATTCTCTAAGTATTCTTCTGAAGGAATATCTAAAACTAGAACTGGATTATAATATCTTGTAGGTTCAAGAACCTGATCTGGTGTCACAATAGAACCATCTTCAAGTTTGACGGGTTGAAAGTTACATAATTGCTTGAAATGAGGAACTTGACAACCTAACTCTTTTGCAACATTGACCAGAAATTTTCCACGTATTGGTTTAGGAGTAAAAATCCAGTTTGTTGAGACTTCTGGATTTACGATTGAAGCAGGTAGAGTAACATTTGCTAGCTTCTTTGCATTGTACTGAGGTTTAGCTGGATCTTTTTGAATAGGAAAAATGCCTTCCACGATGTTATTAAGCTTTGAATGGTCCTCCTCCTTGTGGTCGTTGTTCTCTAGTATAGATGAAGGTGTTATATTGATCGGGGTGTATGTAACAGAACCTTTCTCTATGGAGTCGTCAACATCACCTGCTTTCAAGTCTAGACCAAATCTAAAAATAAAGTATCTCCAACACGAGATCATATACTGTAAGACCTTGTTTCCACTGTGCTGTATACTCAATGATTTAGAGCCTTGATCACTAACAGTGAGAATCAGGCCAGGTAATCCAGCAATCGATTCCCAATTCAGCGTACCTGATAAGAATATGTTACTAAGTCTGCTAATCCTCAAACCCATTTCATTACATTTTCTTTGAAGCCCGGCAGGAACATTTCCTATTATTGTTCTATCTCCATTTGAGTGATCTTCTAAGATTAATGCTGGTCCAGAAAGTTCAGCAGATGGATGAGTAATAACAGTAAGATTGAAAGACATACCCTGGTTGCGATTCTTCAATTGTTGCCTTCCAGGTAAGTGTGTTGAAAAGCTCGACTTGCTACTAAAAGAGTAGAAGCTTTTTAAATAAGATCGGGAATATAAGAACGACGACAAAATTAAATCTGCGTAATCTGCTAATAGCGATGCTGTGCACGTTCAATGTTTAGATGTTAAATTCAAAGATTGGGTTCAAAGAAACAGAGATATAGATTTTTTCAATTCAGAATTTGTATACACAGAAATTTCGGATTTCAGTATTCAATCAGTGATGTTACACTCTTTTCAACAGCTATTAAATTAAACTTCATAACCGAATCGAAAAGTTGATTTGAAATATTTTTTTCATGGCAATGCTGGAACCACGTAGCTTTGCAGTTTTCGCGTAGAAATCAGTAAAGCACATGAAGCTCTCAATGATAATTGAGATTTTGGGTCTAGAAAAAAATGCGAAAAAAGAAGAAATGTCAAATTCGGAAATTCGTGAGGTTCTCTGATAAAAAGTTTAGCTTACACATTTAATCTTGAAAATTTTTTTGAATACCAAATCATTGATATCATATTTGACACAACGAGCACACATACTCTATCTCTAGTGAGGCATTTGACAATAATGGCACCAAAGAGATCCAGAGAAGATCCAGAGGCAAATGCAAGGAAGTCTTTACTTTCTTCTGCTGCAGAAATTGCTTTTCCTAGAGGAGGTGCATCTGTGTTGACGCCAATGGAGATCAAAGAAGTTGCCAATGAAGCGAAAAGAGATGTACTTTTTGAGCAAGCAAACAGCTCCGAGCTAAATGAAGAAGATGGAAACTCAAAGAAAAGAGCAAAGAAATCCAAGAAATCAAAGTCTTTTAACTTGTTGTCAAAAGATGAACAGAAGGATGAACAAGACGCTAAAAGTGTTACGGTCGATGTCTTATCATACAACATTTTAAACCCTGGTTCTTTTGTTTTAGGTGTCATCAAGCAAATTAACAAGATGGAGCTAGTTCTTTCATTACCAGATAATCTGGTGGGATATGTTCCTATCACTAATATATCTTTTGAGCTAGAAAAGTTACTTCAACAACATGATGATCAAATAGGTTCTTCTGATGACGAATCTCAGAGCGATGACGATAGTGAAAACGAAATTGCCTTACCAAATCCAACTGTTGAATTTCCGAGCTTAGAAGATAGGTTTACTGTGGGTCAATATTTGAGAGCAAAAGTAGTGAAAAACTCAAATGATAAACAAAAGAAAAGAATCGAGCTTTCTTTGGAACCTGATACTGTCAACTCTCCGATGGAAGAAAATGAGGATGTTGTAGAAAATGCAATTGTACAAGCATCTGTGTCCTCTGTTGAAGATCATGGTGCAATTTTGAGATTGAGCAAGAATTGGAAATCAAGTGGCTTTTTATCGAAAAAGGAGATTACATCTGCTGGTGTCACACTGCAAGTAGGTTCTGTTGTCCTTGTCTCCATTTCTAAATTGAACTCTAGAACTGTTACATGTAAGTTTCCTACAGGAGTGCTCAAAAAACAACCAATGATATCTGCAGTTTCATCTATAGATGCACTATTACCTGGTATGTTAGTGGAAGCCGTTATCGAAGATGTACAGCAAGATGGTCTTGTTTGTAAAGTTTATTCTCTTTGTGACGGTTCTATTACTCTTCAACATATGAACAGTTTAATATCACCTGAAGAAATGAAGCATAATTTCTCTGTTGGATCCACAGTTAAGGCAAGAGTTATCGCAACATTCATGAAAAATGCGAAATTTAAATTAGCTCTTTCCATCTTACCACACCATCAGACTCTAACAATTGCTGGTGAAAATGCGTTAGATGCTTTCCCCATTGGACATATATTTGACTCAGCAACAATCAAGGGAAAAACTTCTCAGTTCTTGTTTATTGATTTGATGTCTGGTGAAATTCCAGGTCAAGTTCACAAATCCAGGTTAGGTGAAAAAAATGATATAGATTCTATGAAAATTGGCACAACTCATAAAGCCAGAATTTTAGATTACTCAATGTTCGACAATTACTACATTCTGACTATGGATAAGGCACAAATTGAACTCTCTTACGTTAGGGCTAATGATATTCCAGTCGGTACCAAAGTGAATGCTAAAGTTGAAAAAGTTTCAGCTGAGGGTATTGTCCTAAATATTGAGGGCAAGTTTCAAGCATTAGTGAACCCAAATCACATCAGTGATATCAAGCTAGTTTATCCAGAAAGAAAATTTAAAATTGGATCTACGACTAAAGCCAGAATTTTGAATGTTAGATCAACGGGATCAAAAACTTTGCTCACAGCAACTTTGAAGAGATCTCTTGTGAATGCGGAAGATGATGAAATTATCACCTCATATGAACAATTAATAGAAGGAATGCGTGTTCCAGCGACTATTGAGAAAATTCTTCCATCTGGTTGTGTGGTATCATTTTTTGGTGGAGTTTCTGCATTTTTACCTATTGCTGAAATGAGTGAAACATTTGTTCAGAATGCTAACGATTACGTGAAACTTGGGCAAACTGTGAAAGTGAGAGTCATAAATTTCAATAAAAGCCAACAAAAATGTATGGTCAGCTTAAGAATTTCTGGCGAAATTTCCGAAGAACAGACCAAAACTATCAAGACTTTACGCCCAGGAAAAAGTATTGTCAAAGTAGAGTTGCTTGAAAAGCAAAGGGATGTCATTAATGTGAAACTGGTTGATTCTGATATTACAAGCACTATACAGGTGTCACATTTAGCAGATGGTCCTGTTGATGTTGCAAGAAATCACTTAAAGAAGTTGAAGGTAGGGGATGTTATTGAAGCACTTGTTCTTGCAACCGATCAACGCCAAAGAGGTTTAGTACTATCAGCTAAACCTTCTCTAATCAGTGATTCTAAAAATGGTGTGCTTCCTACCGATTATTCTGATATTTCCGTTTCTGAAAAAATACTGCATGGATTTGTTAAGACGGTTATCCCCACCGGTGTTTTCGTTTCATTTGCAAATAACTTAACCGGATTGGTAATCCCAAGATTTGCAGCTGCGAAGAAAGTCCATGATTTGACCACGTTATACACTCCAGGTCAATCTGTTTCCTGTTGTGTTGTTAATGTTGATGAAAACAATAATAGGTTTTTGCTTTCCCTTCTTGTTGAAAGTGCAAATTCCAAGGAACCTGCTGTTAATCCTGTTGATAAATCTATAAAGAAGCTTGGAGATTACTCTGTTGGTAAATTAACAAAATGTTCCATTAAATCAATTGAGTCAACGTGCTTAATTGTTAGATTAGCTGATAATCAAGATGGTCGGATTGATGTTACCGAAATATATGATGACATTAAAGATATTTTAGATTTAAAAAATCCGCTTGCTGGTTTCACTATTGGAAAAAAACTCGATAAGGCTAAGGTAATCGGTTACCATGATATTGAAAAGGGAAAATTCTCATATACCAGGAAATCTAAGAATGATTTGGTTGAACTCACTATCAAACCCTCTAATCTGAAAGACAGCAATATTGTTTATCCTATCTCGTTCAATGATCTCAAGAAAAATGATTCTGTTTGTGGCTGTATTTCAAGTGTCAGCAATGGCTATTTTTGGTATACTATATCCCCCGCACAGAAGGCTAAGCTATCATTTGTCGATGTAACTGATGATGTCAAAAAGCTTGAAAATTTCAATAAAGAATTTAAAGTTGGTACCATTGTTCCAACTAAAATTTCTAATATTGACATTGATCATTATGCTGTGAATGTTTCTGGTAAATCCAAAACCTTGAACTCTTCAAGTGATATAAATGTTGGTGACGTTTTACCATCTTTAATTTTAAACGTGAGAGAGAATTCCGTTCTTGTTTCATTAGGAGATAATATTACTGCTGTATCTATGGTCACGGATGCTCTAGATGACTATACTTTAAATTTGCATGACGTTTTCCATGTAGGTGAATTTCATACTGCCACAGTTGTGTCTACTGACCGTAAGATATATGTGTCCTTGAGAACTAAGAATGCCAAAGATAGACTAATCAACTGTATCGAGGATATAAAACGTGGTGATGTGGTTAGAGGTTACATCAACAAAATCTCTAATGCGGGTTTGTTTGTTGATTTAGGTAGGTCTGTTTACGCTTTAGTTCGTGTTTCAGATATTTCCGATGGATTTATTAGTGATTGGAAGTCCAAATTTGAAGTTCATCAGTCGGTCAAGGGTAGAGTCATTGAAGCATCTTCTGAAGGTAGGGTTTTGCTTTCTTTAAAGGATTCAGTTGTAAATGGTACCCTGTCTAACTTGAAAACATATGCTGATCTTTCTGTTGGTGACGTTTTCGAAGGTACAGTCAAGAAAGTTGAAGAATATGGAGTTTTTGTTTCTCTTGATGGTACTGTTGGAATTTCAGGTTTATGCCATCGTTCCCAGATCACAGATAGTCCAATAAAGAATGCAGAAGATATATTTAATGTTGGTGAGCGCGTTAAAGTCAAGATTCTAGAATTAAATCCAGAGAAAAAGCAAATGTCGTTAGGTATGAAGGCCTCTTACTTTAAAGATGAAAACTCTGAAGAAGATAACGCAGATGAAGATAAAGATGATGATGATCAGATGAGGGACGCCCTAGGTGATTCTGATGATGAAAATGCGATGGACGTGGATGTTCCAGAGGAGGAAGAGGACAGTGACAATGATATTGAATCCAAGGCTACTTCTACTTCTACTACAACAGCTGGTCTAAGTACTGGCTTATCTACAGGCTTTGACTGGACTGCATCCATTCTAGAGCAAGCCAAAGATGATGTATCTTCTGATGAAGAAGAAGATTTTGAGAATGAAGTGAACAAAAAGAATAAAAAGAAACAAACCAAAATGTCTGATGTTGAGGATAAGACTGGTGACCTTGACAATAGAACTCCACAGTCGGTTTCTGATTTTGAAAGGCTTTTAGTGGGTAACCCAGATTCTTCTATTCTATGGATTCAATACATGTCTTTCCAATTGCAATTGTCTGAAATTGAAAAGGCCAGAGAAATCGGTGAAAGAGCGTTGAAAACCATCAATTTCAGGGAAGAACAACAAAAGCTCAACATTTGGATCGCCTTGTTAAACTTAGAAAACACTTTTGGTGATGATGAATCTTTGGAAGTTCTATTCAAAAGAGCATGTCAGTATATGGATGCCTACAATATGCATCAGAAACTTGCCGCTATCTATATCGCCTCTGAAAAGTTTGAAAAAGCCGATGCTTTATTCAAGGTTATGTGTAAGAAGCATGGCTCAAAGAACTCATCAGCATGGGTTTCATATGGTAGCTTTTTACTGGATAGGGGGGACAATGAAGAAGCGCATAAGGTTCTTGCAAAGGCATTACAAATTTTACCAAAGAGAGAACATGTGGACGTTGTTAGAAAGTTTGCACAAATGGAATTTCAAAAGGGTGATCCTGAACAAGGTCGTTCATTATTTGAAGGTTTGCTGTCTGATGTTCCAAAAAGAATTGATCTATGGAATGTTTATATTGATCAAGAAATTAAGATTAACAAAAAAGCCAAAGTTGATAGTCTTTTCGAAAGAGTAATTGAGAAGAAATTGACCAGAAAACAAGCCAAATTCTTCTTTGCTAAATGGTTGAGTTTCGAGGAATCTCACGGTGATGAAAAGTCTCAAGACTACGTCAAAGCAAAGGCTGCTGAGTATGCTGAAAAGCTATCAAAATAGAATAAATACCTTATCTGTTGACTTTTCTTTCCACATTAAATTTTCTGTAAATAATATAAGCTGTTTATCCTTCAAAAGTTTCCGTTTCAATAATGTTCGCTACAGAGAACTTCAAATTATAATACCTAATCTAAGTAATTGTTGAATGATGAATGTAAAACAAGCTGCATTACATGCACAGCTGACTCTACGTCAGATACAAGGTCTATATAATTTTAAAATTCAGTGTTTTGAACACAATAATCTGAATCAAACGTTACCTTTTCACGTGGATGATTTTACAGCTCTGAATTCTAATTGACAATACCAATGTTTGTGTTTCTCGTTCGTTGGGGCTAGATAATGAATGCTCAGATTATACTCTAAATTTTACTTAATAGTTTACTTTATGACAACATAAAACTACAGCAACATAGTAGTATAATTGTTTAAGCCGTTCTCTATCAGAAAAACGTTCTAAGGAACCTCATAGGTAAAAATATAAGACACATCATCTTTTTCAATTAGAGCAAAACAATCATTAACGTTCTTGGTTATATAGCTGCTTAAAGCTAGAACGCATCTATGAGGACTAAGTATGATGCGAGAAAATGTAGGAATGGTGTCTTCCTTTATGAAATTCAAGTATTAAAACCAAGTGAGGAGTCTGATCTGAGCGGGGGAACCTTGATACATATGTATCTTCTAAAAATTGTTCTGAAGATCTAAAATCGTCAGTTTATGTACTTAATACACAACTCGAGTTATAGAAGAGCTGCTCTGCGAGAGGCCACAGTGTATTACGATATTGAAATGTTGTTAAAAAGAGAAACTGAAATAGCTACTAACAAGATATGAATTTCGAGTGCAGAAATCATTTCTTTGAGTCAAACTCGCCTATATAAGAGCTTTTAGCAGAAATGTTGTGAACCTTTATTTCATTTTTCTCATTGTCCGAGAAATGCTCTTCATCTGGTTCATCGGAATCTGAAACAAATATCATTTTTTCATCTTCACCAATGTGTCGTTTTCCTGCAATACTTGGAAAGTATTTTAAGTCATACTTATCCATGAACATACCAAATACAAACACCAGATGTGATGCAATAATGATGACTAAATTTATAATGTAACCTTTTTTGAAACGAGGAGAATCTTTGATAGGGTATTGTAGAGGAATAACAAATGCATTCATCCCATAAGATAAAGCCTGAACCCAGCTTAGAACCAACGCCTTCTTCTCAACATTATCCCTACATAGAGTAACTAACCAACTATAGTAAGCTTGTGCCAAACCAGAGCTAAAGGGGTGTTCTAAGAAAAAGGCAGCAATAAGTAAGCTATTCTCAACGTTCCAAATAACAAGAATAATAGAAGCAAAGTAAGCCGTAAACAAGCAAATATGAACAGGAATTAGCTTACCATAATAGGCACATAATGGTGAGATAATGATTGCACAAGGAATACCAATACAGTACATCCTAGAGTTCCAGGTATTAGCCATAGGTGCTGTATACAAATCTGTTTTTGATTTCATGTAAAGTAAAGCACCATTCGAATACCATGCCATGTGATGTAAAACCCAAAGAAAAGAGCCAAAATAAATTTGCCATGTTCCAAGTGTTTCTTTAAAAGTTTTTTTTGTGAATTTCTTCGGGAAAGCAACCTTATTTTCCAGTCTCTTTCTTGCAAATATCATATCATCTTCAGTAAAAAATGCAAAATTCTTACATGAGCTTGGAATTCCAGGAAACAGAAAAAATCCGTATAGGAAGACACCAATAGTAATAACAGCATCAATTATAAATTGCCATTGCCAACCCTCCAAACCATTGACACCGTTCAAGCTTTTTTGTGTACGAGCTTGTAATATACCCGCACTTGCAGAACCAGCAACAGCAAATGCACCATAAAAACCTGCTCTTTTGAAAAGTTCCTCATCAGTTAAATAACTAGATAAAATAACATAGGTTGCTGGAAAGGAACACGCTTCAAACACACCAATGAAAAATCTTATCGCATACATCTGTCCGGCAGTTTTGACAAAGCCATTTGCCAACGTCATCATACCCCACGCAAATTCGCAATAAAGTAACAAATGTCTAGAAAATTGGGGTTTTGTAATCAATAGGGTAATTGGAATCTGAAAAACAGCATAACCAACTGTATAGCAAGTATTAAAATAATTCAACTCATTACCATGTAAATTTAATCTCTCCTTCAATCCTGCAACGTATGCTGATCCGACATTTGTGTTATCAAGATATTTAGTGTAAAATGACATGCACAAAAATAAGAAAACATAAGCATCAAATTTCATTAAAAATTTTCTTTCGTAAGCACTGTAATAGGAGGGGTACCAGTTAAAGGCATTCAAAATATTATACTTATCGTATTTTCCGACTTTACGAGGTTTTCTTTCCCTATCAATAGTAGCATCGATATATTCTTTCCGGAAAGAATCTGGTTTATCTATCTTGAAGTAATGCCAAACATAATTAGAAAGAGTGCCCATGTTAGCTTATCTGTTTGAAACGTGAATGATTTACTGAAGACTTAAGTCTAAAAACATCGTATTCTTGGAGCGTAAAAGTTGGATCTTATATACTAAAAAACTGTGGAGGTTCCTCTAGCAAGAAAAGCCATGTATCATGAGTGATGCCCCATACAGGGTAGGGACCCCTTTTCAATAGTGTGGTGTTTCAAAAGCAAAATGAGTGTATTGTCTCAGCAGTACCCTTGATGCGGCTGAAAATGTGGAGTTCGCTCTCGTCCGGCTCAGTTCTCAAATTTAAACTTTTGAATGCTGACGAAAACCACAGTTTCTTCTAATAGTAGATATCTAAAACTCTCGTGAACCGTGGCTGGATCAACTTGAAATGTGGCGATTCAAAATTATTCGAGAAAATCATCAGTTGGTGGACAGATTTATTGCATCTCAATTTTGTTTCAAAGTATAAGAAATCAATGAATGAGGTATAGTTACCAAATGTATCAGTAATATCAATTTTCTCCAGTGTACACTATAGGCAAGCTTTGCATGTATACATAGTTGAATCAGCATCAAAAATTTATATACCTGTTTCGATGACTCTATCACACTATCTTGTTTCTGTTGCGTGGTTCAGTCACTAGTTTCAAATAGTTTGAAGCTAGTATCCAACTGGAGTTCGCCCATTTGAATCTGCGTTTTTATCAGTATTTGTTGCAAAGAAATCAAGTAAGTACTGTGAAATGATAGAAAAAACAACCCCAAACTGCATACTTATCATATCATATATAGCTAATCTGATGGTACGGGGCTAGAAAAATTGCCCTGAATTTTGGTTTTATAGTCAGAAAAAACTTTGCCCGCTGAGTTCCCTTACTTTCTCTTCTCTTGTATGGTCATAGTTACTTGAAATGGGTTTAATTTCAATGATCAATACAATATTTCGATCAAGAACAGTTTTTGGTTTGATTGGAGCATTATGCGTTGTCATTTTAATTTTCATGAAGGATTTGTTGCCGATTGTAACTTTTTTTGAGAAAAAGACATACATACCTATTGCATTTCAGAAAGTGTACAATGATATTAGTAAATGTATACAGGCAGATTCTCGTATTATGAAAGAAGAGAGAAACAATGGACTTAACTGTTTGTTGTTCCACAAAAATAAACTTGAAGAGATCTCAAAACTAAACTTTGGCGTAATTGCGCAAGAAAACTATTCTAAGTATGTTGACATTTTTTAATAAAATCTGTTCTTCTTTATTGAAACTAACCTTCTCCTAAGTACAGATGTCTTGATATTCTCCCATTGGCTACGGGAGATCAGAATCTTTTGGCTATCATTAGAAGCTGCACAATTAACAGTAACCGATTGAATGAGGCAATTGTAGAGCTGAATCAATCGATAAATAGCATTAAGGGTTATTCATGCATATTAACTGTAGGTGTCTTCATGTATATATTCTATCAAAATTATCCTCATGATACTTTCACAAGGATGCGGGAAAACTCTAGATGGAATTTATCAAAAAGCAGCTTGAAAGGGAGTAATGTACTTGACCAGTCATCTGGAATTGTAATTCAAAAGATAAGTGCATATCATAGCAAACCAAAATTTATCGGCAATTTTAAGCCTCCTGCAGTAACAAAAAGTATGTATTTGAGTGGATGTGATAAAGAGTCAAACGTTGAAGAATCTATCGAACATTCTTCTCGTATTTATCAAAGCAAGGATAAAAGAACTGAAAAGTTGGATAAAAAAGTTTTAATCGCATTGAGTAATGTTAGCACACCAAAAAAACTAGTAGGAAAAACCGATCTACTCAAGTCAAACTTCGCCAAGGTAGATTCAAAAGTAAACACAAAAAACATTTTGGATGAGCTTGAAAATCTAAGTATGGAAATGACAGAAATTTCTGAGAGCAAAAAAAATGATGTGAAAAGTGATTTCAAGGCTCAAATTCAAAACAAAATAGAACGAAAGGAAACAAGGGTTGGTAAGAAATCATTGAATATAGAAAATCAAAAGGAGGAACAGCAAAAGAATTTGCACGAACTGGATGGAAAGAAACAACAAAGTAGGAGTAGCAGAAGAGATCAAAAATATAGTTTTGAACTAAATCAAGATAACACTATAACGACTGAAAATAAAATGTTGGCTAAAGATGTAGCACTATTTGCAATCACAAACAACGATGAAAATAAAAACCCACATTCATTTAAACCTGCTACCCAACAGAGTAAGACTTCTTTTACAAACAAACAACAAGAACAAAAATCGTTCACAAATAGATGGAACATACCACCAAGCCAAATCAATTTCCCAATGCAAAGTCCTGTCAGAAATTTTCAACAATATCCAGGAATGCAAAATGTATCACCTATGCAAAACATGACACCAATTTTACCAATGTCACCATTGAGTCCAATTCATCCTATGAACCAAATCAATGGTGCAATACCAATAAATTCACTTCCACCAATAAATCGAATAATTCAGATGAATGCACCGAGCAATGGAAGTTTCCCCATAAATATCATACCTCCATTTCCAAACAAAAATAACAATCCATTTACACCGCCATTAAATATGAATACAAGCAAAAGTATCTGGTGAAATTGTGAGTTAAAGTTCGACCATTGCTAAGTAAATTTTGTATGTAAAATCTATGTAGTCAATAATAAATATATTTAAGTTTTCGAGAATTTTTCAATTTTCAGTATTTTATCACCGTTTTGGGTTGACAGATTGGGAAAATTTGAATTTTTCGTTTTAACTGAAATTTTTTTTTTCTACAATACGGTGAGTGTGAAGTGCATTCTTGTTATAAAGTAAGAAGCTAGATAAAAAGAGCAGTAACGGAGTGGAGTTTGAGAAAAGATTAAGAGATGATATCTGCTACTGTTTGGGTACCTAGAGGATTTGCATCTGAATTCCCTGAACAATATGAACTAAATGATGAAGAGATGGCTAGAATTGAAGCGATGTCAAAGTTGAATTTAGGTAATGCCAATGCAGATCTTGAAGAAGCGCAAGCTGAAGAAGGAGAAGAAGAAGAAGGAGAAGAAGGAGATGAAATAGAAAGTAGTAATGTTGATTCTAACAAATTGCAAGATCAAATCGATATTGATGATGATTTGAAAGAGTACGATTTTGAACATTATGATGATGATGAAGTTGATGTTATTACGGGTGAGAAAATTGAGATGTTCCCTGGATTAACAAATACTGGTGCAACATATATTAAGAAGACTAGAAAGAGTAATGGTGATGGTGATGAGAATGATGAAGATGAATTTATGGAAGGTGAAGGTGAAGAAGAACATTATTTACAATTACCAACTGAGGAAGATGAAGCGGAAGCACGTGCAGAGTTACAAATTTATCCAACAGATAATTTAGTACTTGCAACTAGAACTGAAGATGAAGTCTCATATTTAGATGTCTATATTTATGATGATGGAGCAGGAGCGATGGGACCAGAAGATGAAATTGAAGCTGAAGGTGAGAAGAGATACGATCCTGATGTTAAACGTGGTTTAGTTCGTGAAGGAAATTTATATATTCATCATGATTTAATGTTACCATCATTCCCATTATGTGTTGAATGGATGAGTTTCAAACCAAAGGGTGAAAATGACTCAAGTAATGTTGGGAATTTTGCAGCAATTGGTACATTTGAACCAACTATTGAGTTATGGAATTTAGATTGTGTTGATAAGGCATTCCCTGATGTTATTCTTGGTGAACAAGAATTTGCTGAATGGAATGCAAGGAAAGGTAATGATAAAGTGAAAGGTAAAAAGAAGAAAAGTAGTAAGAAGAATAATGCTAGTAAGATTAATTCTAAATGTCATACAGATGCAGTTGTTTCATTATCACATAATAAGATTTTCAGAAATGTATTATGTTCAACATCAGCAGATAGTACAGTGAAACTATGGGATTTAACAAAATGTGAAGTTTCACGTTCAATTGATGAAGGATTACATGGAGGTAAAGCTGTTTCTAGTAGTATGTGGATGTATAGTAATGGAAATGAGGAAGGTGGTAGTATATTATTAACTGGTGGTTATGATGGTAATATGAAATTAAGTGATGTTAGAATGGAAGAAGTATTATCGAATTGTAGAGTTTTCTCCTGTGGTAGTGAATATGGGGAAGAGGTTGAAAGTGTGAACAAGATTGGTGATAACTATATTGTTGGTGGATGTGATTCTGGTAATGTATACTGTTATGATATCAGAATGGATGGCGGTGTTGGTGGTAGTAAACCATTATGGACATTACATGCACATGATTCAGGTATTAGTACGTTGAGTAGTAATCGTGAGATTCCAGGACTTATTGTTACAGGAGCAATGGGTGAGAAAGTTGTGAAAGTATGGAATGTTAAGGATCACAAACCACGGATGGTTATGAGTAAAGATTTTGGATGTGGTAATGTTTTGAGTACCTCATTTGCGGATGATATTGAAGTCTCAGGTAATTTGATTATTGGTGGTAGTAACAACGGTGGGTTGAAGATGTGGGACGTGTTCAGCAATGCTACGATCCAGAAGAGTTTCAAAGAAGAGCTGAAAGAGTTGCAAGTGAGAGCAGTAGGGGAGGCGGAGAAGTACGGTAGAGTGAGTAGAATTGCTAGAAAGTACAAGAGAGGATATGGAGAAAGTGTTGTTGCACCGGAGGTGGGCGGAATTGAAGCCGATGAAGAGGACGACGACGCTGAGTAAGTCTGTTTTGTATAATATAACGGTAGAGGATGTGGCAACCATGTAGAAAGAACTGAGAAAATAGAATATAGAGTATAGTATAAGAGAGACTTAGAACATAGGCAACAACACGTGACTGCGATTGTGGACTGCGACGGAAAACACAGCCAGCTGCTCACGTGACAGTAAAGCACTGCCCACGTGACCTGTGTGGTGGCACGTGCATGTCACGTGCGCGCGTGTGTTTTTTTTTTTTCCCGCTGGGCCCCCTCTTTCTGGCCCCCTCTTTTTGGCCCGTTTCGGCCACCGCGCGTTTCTTTTCCGTGTTGCGGCTGAGTAAGCGGCGCGCGCTGATTGGCCCGATTAGCGGGCGGGGAAGGAGCGGCGGCGGTGCGGCGCAGCAGGATCCCGGGCGGCTCATGTGCTTGGCTGGGCACCAGATTGCGCTGGCGATTCACGAATTGATTGATTGATTGATTGATTGAAGATGCTGATGATTGACGATGGAATTGGGGGTCGATGATTACGCTCCGCGCTGTCTGGCTGGCTGAGCAGCGTATGGCTCATGACTCTGACTCTTTCTTTCTATCGTTTTTTCTTTGGTTCTCTTCCTTTTTTCTTTCGTCTCTCTCTTCCTCCCTTCTGTTTCTCCCCTCTTCTCCCAAACACTTCCTCTCGGTGTCAGCGGCGTTTTTTCTACCCAATAGCACAACATAATAGACGCATTACACAAACAAAAACACTCGAAATAAACCGCTGAGCACTTTTATCTGGAAAAAACTAGCCTTTGCTATTGATTCTACTACTACTGTTACTACTACGATACAACTCACTTTTATTATTCTTTCCCTTCAACAGTAAATTAACTGATAATGGCTGTTCTAAGATCTGATCCAGACTCAGAATACTTTGAGTTTGTCTCGTCTCACTCTTCTTCCACTGACGCCTCCTCAGTTGATTCTTCACTCGATGATAAACAAACAGCAAATATCTACAACTACGATGAAGTTCCAGAAAACACTTCTTGGGCTTCCACAATTCCTGTACAAAAGGGTTTATACAACCCTGAGTATGAAAAGGATAACTGTGGTGTCGGTATGTAAATTTCAATAAAATAACTACTGCTGTTATTTTCTTCCTCTTTTGTTTCTTCATTTACTAACATTTTTATCTATTTTGCTTTCTTTTCTTACAGGTTTCTCTTGTCACATCAAGGGTAAAGCTTCCCACAAAATCATTTCCGATGCTAAATATCTACTTTGCAACATGACTCACCGAGGTGCTGTTGGGTCTGATGCTAGAGATGGAGATGGTGCAGGTGTTATGACTTCGATCCCTCACAAATTTTTTGTTAGAGAGTTCCAGTACCATTGTAACGTTACTTTACCTAAAATGGGTCAATACGCTGTTGGTAACCTTTTCTTCAAAAAAGACGATGAAATCTTTCAAAAATCTAAAACAACTTTTGAAAATATTGCCAATTCTTTAGGTTTAAGAGTTTTAGGGTGGAGAGATGTACCTGTTGATTCTTCGATTTTAGGTCCTGCTGCACTCTCTAGAGAACCAAAGATTTTACAACCTCTTGTTGTATTAACAGAAGCATACGGTTCTGGTAACTCACCTGCTGTCGATTATTCAATTGATGAATTCGATTCTAAATTTGAAAAAATTTTCGAAAAACAATTATATATCCTTAGAAAACAATCAACTCATACTATAGGTTTACACAATTGGTTTTACATTTGTTCTCTCTCAAATAAAAACATTGTTTATAAAGGTCAATTGGTACCTGCTCAAGTTTATTCTTATTATCATGATTTAGTTAATGCAGATTATGAATGTTATTTTGCCTTAGTTCATTCAAGATTCTCTACAAATACATTTCCTTCTTGGGATAGAGCTCAACCTCTTAGGTGGGCAGCTCATAATGGTGAAATCAATACTTTAAGAGGTAATAAAAATTGGATGAGAGCTAGAGAAGGTGTTATGTCATCTAAATTATTTGGTGATGATATGGATAAACTTTATCCAATTATTGAAGAAGGTGGTTCTGATTCTGCTGCTTTAGATAATGTTTTGGAATTGTTAGTAATAAATGGTGTCTTATCCTTACCTGAAGCTGTTATGCTTTTAGTTCCTGAAGCTTGGCAAAATAATCAACATATGGATCCAAAGAAGAGAGCTTTCTATGAATGGGCTGCTTGTTTAATGGAACCTTGGGATGGTCCTGCTCTTTTCACTTTTGCTGATGGTAGATATTGTGGTGCTAATTTAGATAGAAATGGTTTAAGACCTTGTAGATATTATATTACAGATGATGATATTATGATTTGTGCATCTGAAGTTGGTGTTATTCCAATTGAATCCAGGAAAATTGTTGAAAAGGGTAGATTACAACCTGGTAGAATGCTTTTAGTTGATACTAAAGAAGGTAGAGTTGTCGATGATAGAGAATTAAAGAAGCAAGTTTCTTCTAGATTTGATTTTAAAGCTTGGGCTTTATCTAATTTAATCACAATTCCTGAATTATTCATTAAATTAGAAAATAGAGGTATATCATTAGCAACTAAAGTCGATTCAGATTTCAAAATTCAAGATGATCCAAAATTACTTGCCAATGGTTATACTCTTGAACATGTTTTAGCAATTTTAGTACCAATGGCTAATGGTGGTAAAGAACCTTTAGGTTCAATGGGTAATGATTCAGCTCTTGCATGCTTATCTGAACAACCAAAACTTATTTATGATTATTTCAGACAATTATTTGCTCAAGTTACTAATCCTCCAATTGATCCAATTAGAGAGAAAATTGTCATGTCTCTTGAATGTTATATTGGACCTCAAGGTAATTTACTTGAAATGAATCCAATTCAATGTAATAGATTAAAAATGACTTCACCAATTTTAGCAAATGATGAATTTTTAGCTTTAAAGCAAATTAATAAGGTTTATCCAAAATGGACTGTTAGTAATATTGATATTACTTTTGAAAAATCTGAAGGTTTAACTGGTTATACAGAAGCAATTGAAAGAATTTGTGAAGAAGCAACTCAAGCAATTATTGATGATTCTCAAATTATAATTTTATCTGATAGAAATTTATCTGAATCTAGAGTTTCAGTTTCAGCACTTATTGCATCTGGTGCAGTTCATCATCACTTAGTTAGACAAAAGCAAAGATCTAAAGTTGCGATTATTGTTGAAACTGCTGAAGCTAGAGAAGTTCATCATTTCTGTTGCTTAGTTGGTTATGGTGTTGATGGTATAAATCCTTACCTTGCAATGGATACTTTAATAAAATTGAACAATGAAAATTTGTTAAATCAAGAATTCACTAATAAAGAATTGATTAATAATTATAAACATGCAATTGATGATGGTATCCTTAAAGTGATGTCTAAAATGGGTATATCTACATTAGCTTCATATAAAGGTGCTCAAATTTTTGAAGCTTTAGGTGTTGATAACTCAGTTATTGATAGATGCTTTGTTGGTACAGCTTCTAGAATCAGAGGTATTACTTTTGAATATATTGCACAAGATGCATTTTCAATGCATGAATTAGGTTATCCTTCAAGGGATACCGTTAAACCAAGAGGTTTACCTGAATCTGGTGAATATCATTGGAGAGATGGTGGTGAATCCCATGTTAATGAACCTTCAGCTGTTGCTAATATTCAAGATGCTGTAAGAAATAAAAACAATAGAGCTTATGAAGCTTACGCTAAAAAGGAATATGATGCAATCAAAAATTGTACTTTAAGAGGTTTATTAGATTTTGATTTTGAAAGTTCAACTCCTGTTCCAATTGATCAAGTTGAACCTTGGACAGAAATAGTTAGAAGATTCTGTACTGGTGCAATGTCATATGGTTCAATTTCAATGGAAGCACATTCTACTTTGGCTGTTGCAATGAACAGATTAGGTGGTAAATCAAATACTGGTGAAGGTGGTGAAGATGTTGAAAGATCTAATGTTTCTGATAACGGTGATTCAATGAGATCTTCGATTAAACAAATTGCTTCTGGTAGATTTGGTGTTACATCTTATTATTTATCTGATGCAGATGAATTACAAATTAAAATGGCTCAAGGTGCTAAACCTGGTGAAGGTGGTGAATTACCTGGTTATAAAGTTTCAGAATCTATTGCTAAGACTAGACATTCAACTCCTGGTGTTGGTTTAATTTCTCCACCACCTCATCATGATATTTATTCTATCGAAGATTTAAAGCAATTGATCTATGATCTTAAATGTTCAAATCCAAGAGCAAGAGTTTCAGTTAAACTTGTTTCTGAAGTTGGTGTCGGTATTATTGCAGCAGGTGTTGCTAAGGCCAAGGCAGATCATATATTAGTTTCAGGTCATGATGGTGGTACTGGTGCAGCTAGATTAACCGGTATTAAATATGCTGGTTTACCATGGGAATTAGGTTTGGCTGAAACTCATCAAACTTTAGTTTTAAATGATTTAAGAGGTAGAGTTGTTGTTCAAACTGATGGTCAGCTGAAAACTGGTAGAGATATTGCTATTGCATGTTTATTAGGTGCAGAAGAATGGGGTTTTGCAACCGCTCCATTAATTGCAATGGGTTGTGTTTATAATAGAAAATGTCATACCAATAAATGTCCTGTTGGTATTGCAACTCAAGACCCAATCTTAAGACAACAATTTAAAGGTACTCCTGAGCATGTTATCAATTTCTTCTATTATATTGCAAATGAATTAAGAACTATCATGGCTAAATTAGGTTTCAGAACCATCGATGAGATGGTTGGAAGAGCTGAAAAATTATATGTGAGAGATGATTTAAGAACAACAAAAAATGCAAATATTGATTTGTCACCAATCTTAACTCCTGCCCATTCTATCAGACCAGGTGTTGCCACCAAGTGTGAAAGAAAACAAGATCATAGATTACATGTTAGATTAGATAATAAATTAATAGATGAAGCTGAAGTTACTTTAGATAAAGGTTTACCTGTTACAATTGAAGCTGAAGCAATTAATACTGATAGAGCTATTGGTACGACATTATCTTACAGATGTTCTAAAAAGTTTGGGCCAACTTCTCTGCCACATGATACTATTCATGTCAATGTTAGAGGTTCTGCTGGTCAATCTTTTGGTGCCTTCCTGGCAGCAGGTATTACATTAGAACTTGAAGGTGATTGTAATGATTATGTCGGAAAAGGTCTTTCTGGTGGTAGGTTAATTGTTTACCCACCAAAGGATGCTAAATTTAAGGCAGAAGAAAACATTATTATTGGTAACACTTGTTTATATGGTGCTACTTCAGGTACTGCATTCTTCAGAGGTATTGCGGCAGAAAGATTTGCTGTTAGAAACTCTGGTGCTTATGCGGTTGTCGAAGGTACAGGTGATCATGGTTGTGAGTATATGACTGGTGGTAGAGTTGTTGTGTTAGGTTCTGTTGGACGAAATTTTGCAGCAGGTATGTCAGGTGGTATTGCATATGTCTTGGATATGGCACAGGACTTTGATGAGAAAGTCAACAAGGAATTGGTTGAATTATCTTCTTTAACTGATCCTGCTGAAATTGCATTCCTTAGAGGTCTTTTGGAAGATCACAGGCATTACACTAATTCAGAGATTGCAAAGAGAATTTTGAACGATTTTAACAGATTCTTGAAAAAATTTGTTAAAGTTCTACCTTACGAATATAAAAATGTTTTAGAGCAAGAGAAAAAGAAGGCTGAAGAGTTGAAGAAAAAGAAAGCTACCAATTATTTCTCCACCATCAAAGAAGACCCAGAAGCTGATATCACTGGTGGTGAATTTTCTAAACCAAAGAAATCTACCAAGAATGAACCAAAAGTTTTGGATCTTGAAGATACAATGATTGATGTCAAGGCAGAAGAATCTAAGGCAAAGAAGTTAGATAAAGTTGGTGGTTTTATGAAATATTCTAGAAGACATGAAAAATATAGACCGGTTAAATCTAGAATTCAAGATTGGAAGGAATTATCAACTAGATTAACCAAAGATGATTTGAAATTTCAAACTGCAAGATGTATTGATTGTGGTGTCCCATTCTGTCAATCTGATACCGGTTGTCCAATTTCCAACATTATTCCTAAATGGAACGAGTTAGTTTTCAAGGATAGATGGTATGATGCACTTCAAAGATTACTGATGACCAATAATTTCCCTGAATTTACTGGTAGAATTTGTCCAGCTCCTTGTGAAGGTGCTTGTGTTGTCAATGTTTCTGGTAATGCTCCTGTTGGTATCAAATCAATTGAAGCTGGTATCATTGATCATGCATTCAATGAAGGCTGGATTGTTCCAAACCCACCAAAAGTCAGAACTGGTAAGAAGATTGCAATCATTGGTTCTGGTCCTTGTGGATTAGCTGCAGCAGATCAATTGAACAAAGCTGGTCACACTGTTACTGTTTATGAAAGAGAAGATAGATGTGGTGGTCTTTTGATGTATGGTATTCCAAATATGAAATTAGACAAGGCCATTGTCCAAAGAAGAATTGATCTATTAACTGCAGAAGGTATTTCATTCATTACTAACACTGCCATTGGTCAAGATATTGAATTGAGTGAGTTGAAAGCACAGAATGATGCTGTTATTTTGGCAATTGGTTCTACAATTCCAAGAGATTTGAAGATTCCGGGAAGAGAATTCAAGAATATTGATTATGCTATGACTTTATTAACTGCAAATACTAAAGCATTGTTAGAAAATGATTTAGAAACAATTAGAACTACACTTGCTGGCAAAAACGTTATTGTTATTGGTGGTGGTGATACCGGTAATGATTGTTTAGGTACTGCAACTAGACATGGTGCCAAATCTGTTGTTAATTTTGAGTTGTTACCACATCCACCAGCAGAAAGAGCTAAGGATAATCCATGGCCACAATGGCCAAGAATCTTCAGAGTTGATTATGGACACGCTGAGGTTAAGGAACATTATGGAAAAGATCCAAGAGAATATTGTATATTATCCAAAGAATTTGTTGGTGATGAAGATGGAAACGTTAAAGGTATTAAGACCGTTCGTGTTGAATGGAAGAGATCTGATTCAGGTGCATGGCAAATGCAAGAAATTCCGGGTTCAGAAGAATTTTTCCCTGCAGATGTCGTTTTATTATCAATGGGTTTCATTGGTCCAGAATCTGATAATTTGAATGTAGAAAGAACTAAAAGAGGTACTATTGCTACATCAGACCCATCATCTTATAGAACTGCTTCAGATTCCAATTTGTTTACTGCAGGTGATTGTAGAAGAGGACAATCTTTAGTTGTTTGGGGAATTCAAGAAGGTAGACAATGTGCTCGTGAAGTCGATATTTACCTGATGGGTAAGACCAGACTTCCAGGTAATGGGTCCATTGAAAAGAGAGATTATCTTTTATTGGAAGAATTAGCAGCCAAAGTTTAACTTTGATTTTTTTATAAGATTGTTTACATTTTTTTTTATGTACACTTATACTTTGTACTTGAATTTCTTGTTTGAAAATAGTAATCAGAAACAAGCAATCGAGAGTCCTTTTTCTGAAATAAACGATAAATCATAAATGTACAAAAGAAATTATGGAAAGTGAAACAGAGTAAGGAAATATAACAAAAGTTTAGAAAAAAAAAATTGAACTTCGAATAAAGTAGATCACGCAGTAGTTTAATATCATCGTAGAGAGAATCAGTTTGAAGAGTCAGACCTATAAGAGAAATCGAACCCTTCAGAAACGGCATCCATCTTCATCTTGCCCTGGTTATACGTCAACATGAGGTAACCGTGTGAGACATCGCAGACATTAAAATGCCATGAGTGCTGAAAAGCAACATAGTAGAGATCATTTAAATGTCTTATAACAAGATTTACCTCATGTTTTGATGTCAAATCTACAATATCGGTGATATCAGACTCTTTTAAAGATTGAAGTAAAGATTCTGATAATGCTAAAGCTGGAATCTCGTCAGATAAAGATAATGAATTTTGTGGCGTTTGTGAGGTAGAAGAATTTGGGGTTGCAGGTGTGGTTGATTTTGAGGAATTTATTATTTTATTATTAACATTTGTTGAAGCAGTGTTAAAAGCTTTACTTGATATTGGGATTTTGTCATAAATAGAGAGTGCTAACTCGGTGTAAGCTGTAAGCTGATAATTTGGTAATTGTATTAGCAGCCTTTCGTATTTTTTCTGTACTTTTGCCCAAATTCTTGCAAGTTTGGTTCTAGCTTCAGCAAACTTAATTTTAAAAGTTTCAAAAGAAGGATTGACTGTGAGTGCATTATAAGAAGATGTGTATTTAAAATGTAAAGAATTCGAAACCGTATAGTCCATTTTGAAAAAAATTGATAGATGTTCCAACAGTGGTTCTCTCGTTGGTGATTGATGTGTAATGAAGAATTTGATAGCTTTGTTATAATCATTTGGATTTTTTTCTGCAAACTCGAGTAGAGAATGTATAAGTCTACCCAATTGTATGATTGTAATCCATATATTACCAGGATCACCTGATATGGGTATCACATTTTTTGGTAGATCCATAACATTGGTTTTTGACTGATCTACTATATCGCCGAAGTTGTGTGTCGTTCCCTGGTGAAACAATTTATGATAGGACAAAGAGCCACCAATACCAGATATAAGAATCGGTTGAGAATTACTTTTGAATTTTATTAAATGCAAGGAACAATCGTCAATAATGTGAAGATTGGGGACATTGTATGATCCAAACCTGAACTTATTGATGACGTATGAGTCTTCACACATCCCATAGATGGTATAGACAGGGACATTCAATTTCATTTCCCCCGATAGAAATTTTGGTAGCTCTGAAATATCATGATTAGCTAGCAATGTCTTCAAATTCATATTATCGTCTGACAAATGATGGACCGAGTCTCCTGAGACTTTCGATAGTTGGGACATTTGCAGGATAAGATTTTGTGGTAGTAGGGGAGAGAATTCCACGATATGACGAAGATAAGACTCATGAATTCTAGAAACACTTTGTTGATCCAAAAAACCAAAGTTACCGGTATGGATGATCACATCTGGACTATACTTTTCCGCAAGGGTATTGAAAAACGACAGCTGACCCCTGATGTCAGCCACAAAAAGTATTCGAGCAGTGTCGGTGTCAAGCAAGGACACATTACAGCCATTGTCCTTGGTATTGTTCTGTGGAACCATGCTTCAGCTGGTATGTGGCAGAGGTCGACGCAAAGAGCGGTAGAGTGATCGTCTCTCAATTATTCACTGGTACTGCCTCTCCAACTATGAAATCTGAATTGGAACGAAAAATGCATTTCAGCGAAGATCAATTACTACAGCCTGGGCCAAAAGTCAGGCTGTGCGACGGCTGCGTAGAAAACAAACGAGACAAGATCACAGCTAGTGCAACTGCAGTGCCAAGAGTGCACTGTTGAGCAGCACAGAGAACGACACGACAGCCGGTCGATTGCAGGGCTGTATTGAGACTTCAATGAACTCTCTCAGCTATATTTCCTCTACAATTCTGCACCGCAAAGGTGCTGGGGGACGGGACTCGAACGCAAAAGGTGATCAACAGATGGATGAAATAGATGGATTCCAAATTGAAGAGATAAAACACGAGGTTTTCGACAGTTTCCCTGTCGGTACAGCCAGGGATGTAAATAAATCTGGTGCAGAATTACAGAATACGGATTACTCCATCAATGAAAGCCCAATTGAACCTGATTATAAGAGTTCAAATAGGTCTTTGCAAATGAAGACAACTAAAGCAGTGATACTATTCATACCAAAGTTTCTCATTTATTTACCTTTATACTACTTATTGTGGCTTCTTCTTTATCCATTCAAAAAAATGTATATACTGGCTGCAAAGATTGTGAACTGGATGTTTTTCAGTGATCAGGAAGATTTCAACGACTTTCCTAGTACGGACTCGGAAATAGAGAATAATGAGTCAGATCAGAACATTGAAGAAGCTCATGGTTCGATTGGATCTTCATCAGATTCCTCTAACATTTTTAGCCGCTACTCGCCTAAATCGACTATATCCACTATTGTTGAAGAAACTATGGAATTTGATCCAGATAATCAAAATGACGACTATTTCAAATCACCGTTAGATACACGTCCTGTCATTGCAGCCGTAAATATGGATGACAAACCTGAATGGAAAAGCGAGCCGTTAGTTGCAGGTAAAGCAACTGAAGCAGCTTCAACTACAAAAAGTACACAATTGGACGACGAAATTTCTAATGATAATATACCCTCTAAAAACAACCTTACTAATGAACAAACTAATGAGATCCGTAAAGTAGAATCATCAGAACATAAAACTCCTTCGAAATCACTTACATCACAGAAGCCTAGTCGAAAAAGAAAAAAATATATTTTTCCCAAACTCCTTTTCGATTTTGATATTTCAAATCCTCCAAATATACCAAGAAAAACACTAGTTTTGGATCTCGATGAGACATTGATTCACTCATTGTCCAGATATAATTCTTCCGCGATGAACAAAAGTAAAGGTAGGGCTATTGAGGTAAAAGTTGCAGGTAATGTGCCCACCTTGTACCATATTTATAAACGTCCTTATGTTGAAGAATTTTTATCCATAGTCTATCAATGGTTTGATCTTGTTTGTTTTACTGCTTCAATAAAAGAATACGCTGATCCTGTCATAAGTTACCTTGAAGAACAGGTTCTATCAAACACTACGCTCAAAAAGACACATGAAAAGCAAAAGTTTGAACTACCAAAGAAAATCTTCAAGCAAAGGTTTTACAGGAATTCCTGCATTTTCATTGAAGGCAAAGGCTACGTTAAGGATTTAGCTGTTGTCATAAACGAGCAAAACGTAACACTCAAGAAACAGAGTTCCTCAAAATCAACTGCTGGAGCATACTCACAGAAACCAAGATCACGTGCTTCCAGTATATCATCGAATATTTCACGTAGCAGTAATCCTGGTAGCAAGCTGCTGGACTATTCTAAGATTTTGATCATTGACAACTCTCCAATTTCTTATGTGCGACATAAGGATAATGGTTTGATGGTAGAAGGTTGGATCAATGATCCTGATGATACAGAGTTAATGAACCTTCTACCAGTACTAAACAGTCTAAGATTTGTTTCCGATGTACGCTGTGTACTTGGATTAAAGGAAGGACAAAACGTGTTTAAATAGTGTTTTCATACAATAATTATATGAATGGATGTAGTTCAAAACGGCTTTATAATGTTAAAATTTGGACCCTTTCTTTTTTGTTCCGAATCTGGTTCAATTGAACTTCCGATTGACCTCCTTTTAGGCGTCTTCAAAACTGAAGACGTTCTTGTCCCCATAGATACTACACTACCACTATTTCTATCGTTGCTCAAACCTTTGTTGGATGTAGTGGATGTGACAATATCTGCAGAATTTATAATGTTTTTGAACCGCTCACCCATATTTATAAGTTTTGCTTCAACTTCTTCCTGATCTTTCAATACAGCTGTATTTCGATCCATCCATTTTTGATTTATTTCAACTAGTAGCTGTTCCTTTTTTGTTAATTCAGCCTCAGCCCTTTCAGCTTCTTTCTGTAAATGATCATTTTGGGCTTTAATATTATTAGTCATGGAATATAGTACTTTTTCAGTTTCCTTATCTAATTCATGCCTCGATATGTCGTCAGTACTCACTTTTCGGCTTCTAAATTTTTCTGCACTTTTCTGGGTTTTTGAATGGAGATTCTTTTGATTCAGTTTCTCTATCTCATATTCCAGTTGCAAAATCTTATCCGTCTTGGAGACAAGAAGTTTTTTATAGACTTGTATATTTGGGTCCGCTCCACCCTTTTCGAGATACATGCGCTCCATTTCTACAATCAGTGAGCTATTTGATCCAGGATTGCTTTTGAATAACTCTTCATAGCACAAAAGCTGTTGCCTCAATCTAGTGTTTTCCACCCTTAGATCGGCAAAACTACGTTTGTCGTCGTTAGTCTGGAGAATCTCTATTTGCGTTTCCAATTCAACCATTTTTTGAAGTGCACTGTCATATTTGAGTTTAGATACAAAATCATTAGTTGCATTCTTTATTGAAGCTCTACCATCGTTACCCTTATATTGTAGTAGTTTATTCACAAACTGAAGTCCTTTGTACACATTTTCGTCACCATCACGTAAATTCACAATAAAAGTGGTTTCTTCTTCTTTCCAATAAATCTGATCTTTAAGCTCAGATTGTAGAAACTGAGTTTCACTAAGAAACGAGTTTGCAAACTGCATGTTTTCATCATCGACAATACTTAGGACATTTAGCCTTTTGATGCCATCTGGTGTGAATATGTTAATCTTTACAAGAAGATAAAAGCACTTTTCTTCATTGAATTCAAAACTCTTTTGCTTGATATTTTTTAATTCATCAATGTCTATTCCTTTTTCAATGCTACTTCTTTGTTCATCAAATTTCACCAGTTCAAACTCATAATCGTAATCTCCCTTATCTTTCAAAAATTCTGAGGCTATTTTTATTATCTCTATCCATAGTTGATCTTCCTTGTGCCTATTGTATACGATTATCAGCCGTTCACGTCCTGAAAGGCAGAGATTCATTGCAGGAATCACGCACAATTGTTGTAGCTTGACTATGTCATTCGTGATTAGGTAGTCAAAATCTAAGGTGGTGTGTGAAGTTTCATCATAAAATGAAGTCAAATCATCCACTAAAGCTTTATTACCATCCTCATTAGCTTGTAAACGTAATATGACCTGCATTTCACGTTACTAACTCATTTCGTTTTCAGTCGTACACTCTTTTATGAAGTACGCATCTGGACCATCCATAGAATTGAATGTGCCAATCAGCACTTGGCACGTGACTTTTCAATGATCTCACAAAGGGCAGTGCAAGTGGCAAGATCTTTTTGTAAACTTGCACGCAAAAGTTACTTCTAATAACTTAATTTGAATTTAACTATAGGTTTTGAATCTATAAAGTTCTAAGTGTATAAACATACAGAAACTCAAAGTGAATTCACCGTGAGGAGCTATAAAAATGAAAAAAGATCACAACGAAAACGCCATGATAAATGTAGAATGAAAAATTAAAAGGACATTTATATGAATAAAGCAAGAAGAATAGCACTGATAGTTACAATGCTTGATCTGATTGTGGAAGCAGAGCTATCAAAAGTAAATGGTACATCAGGATTAGCAACAGGTGGAACTGAAGTAGATGATTGTTCTGCGACTGGTGGAACTGAAGTAGATGATTTTTCTGCAACTGGGGCTGTGGTCTTAGTATCAATGTTATCTGTGTTTGCGACCTTGGTAGACTTAGTTGTTTGAGGTGGAGCATTTGGCTCAGCTATAGTTTTGCTTGCATCACCAGCGTTGGTATTTGTGTTATCATTTGTTCCTGCTTTGGTTGTAACGGTAGTTGGTGTTGGATTTTGAACTGGACCTCTTTCAGTTGTGTTTCTGGTACTGTTTTCAGAAACTGGAGTTTCTTCGATGCAAACAGTAGTAGTGATTGTGACACCATTAGTGACAGTCGTAATTGCGGCATTGTATGTGGTGTGTTCACAGCCAGTACATAGAATTGTTGAGGTTGATGTCTTTGAAGTCACAGTATTGCCTTGTTTATGGGTTGATGAAGTTGGTGGTACTCCAGCTGGTGGGGCTTCAGGTGATGAAACGCTAGTTGATAAAGCTTCAGACGATGAAACACCAGTTGGTACAGCTTCAGATGATGGAACACCAGTTGATTGAAGATTGGATGATGGGACATCAATTGATGGAACAACGGATGTTTGAACAAAAGATGATGGGACATCAATTGATGGAACAACGGATGTTTGAACAATAGATGATGGGACGTCAATTGATGGAACAACGGATGTTTGAACAATAGATGATGGAACGTCAATTGATGGAACAACGGATGTTTGAATAGATGATGATGCACACATAGTTGGAGGATCAACGATGACAAGACCATAAACAGCTACCATTTGACCCTGCGCATTAGCTGATGAAGATGTTGTAGTGTAAGAAGAGGATACACAAGCAGTTGCACTAGCTGGTGGAGGATTGTGAATGGTAAAAGCTAATCTAGTTGGTAAAATGGCAGATTTGCTGTTACAATCCTCTGTTGGGACACCAACAACAACTAATGGGGCGACAATATTAAAGCCGTTATCAACAGTTGCAATACTTGATGTATACAGAGTACCTTGACAACCAGAAACATCAATCGAAGTAGTAAATGTAGGTAAGGTACATGGTTTTGTAGGAGTTTCAACAACAACTAATGTAGCATTGACATACTTTCCTGCGAAATCCACGGTTGCAATATGTGTAGTGTAAACAGTACCATGGCAATCTTCAGCATCTTCGGTAGTGGTGTAAATTCCTGGAGCAGTGGTACACATTGGAGCTGGAGTTTCTTCAATCACAAGAACAACGTTAGAAACTTTACCGTCAGCTAAAGTAGTTTGTTGGGTAGTGGTATATGTGGAAGAACCACAGCCATTTTCAGTGATAGAAGTTATAGTGGAGTAACATGATGGAGGAGGTACAGCAATTTCAACACCTTGTGTAGTAACGAGTTCATCAGAGATAGTTGCAACGACATCAAAAGTGGTAATCATAGATGTTGAGCAGACACTGTTAGGAGTTGAAAGAGTGACATAGAAGTTCCATTTTTCAAAATCAACAACACAGGCAAGGTCAGGAGTCTGTACGATAACGTACATCATATCGGTAACAGCTGTTTCGCCAGTTATAAGTGCAGATGTAGTTGTTGTAGCTCTTGGTCCACAGGTTTCAAGTTCGGTTGTGACAACAGTACTTGAACTGACTGTTGGAAGTATTGGACTTGGAGCACATGTCTTTGGTAGAACAATAGCGACGTAAGTGGTTGGAACAACAGCACCTTCAGCGTCAGTGGTTTCAGTGGTGACAGTACTAGTTGCAGTGGTTGATTGACAAGTGGATGCAGTGAAGGATGTAGTTTCAAGTTCTGCACATTCACCGTCTGTCTTTGGAAGAACGATAGCGACGTAGGTAGTTGGAACAACAGCACCTTCAGCGTCAGTGGTTTCAGTGGTGACAGTACTAGTTGCAGTGGTAGATTGACAAGTGGATGCAGTGAAGGATGTGGTTTCAAGTTCTGCACATTCACCGTCTGTCTTTGGTAAAACAATAGCGACGTAAGTAGTTGGAACAGCAACACCTTCAGCGTCAGTGGTTTCAGTGGTGACAGTACTAGTTGCAGTGGTTGATTGACAAGTGGATGCAGTGAAGGATGTAGTTTCAAGTTCTGCACATTCACCATCGGTCTTTGGTAAAACGATAGCGACGTAGGTAGTTGGAACAACAACACCTTCAGCGTCAGTGGTTTCAGTGGTGACAGTACTAGTTGCAGTGGTTGACTGACAAGTGGATGCAGTGAAGGATGTGGTTTCAAGTTCTGCACATTCACCGTCTGTCTTTGGAAGAACGATGGCGACGAAGGTGGTAGTAATAGTAGAACCTTCAGCGTCAGTGGTTTCAGTGGTGACAGTACTAGTTGCAGTAGTAGATTGACAAGTGGATGCAGTGAAAGTGGTAGTTTCTAGTTCAGCACATTCACCATCGGTCTTTGGTAAAACGATAGCGACGTAAGTGGTTGGAGTAACAGCACCTTCAGCGTCAGTGGTTTCAGTAGTGACAGTACTAGTTGCAGTGGTTGATTGACAAGTGGATGCAGTGAAGGATGTGGTTTCAAGTTCAGCACATTCACCATCAGTCTTTGGTAAAACGATAGCGACGTAAGTAGTTGGAACAGCAACACCTTCAGCGTCAGTGGTTTCAGTAGTAACAGTACTAGTTGCAGTGGTTGATTGACAAGTGGATGCAGTGAAGGATGTGGTTTCAAGTTCAGCACATTCACCATCGGTCTTTGGTAAAACGATAGCGACGTAGGTAGTTGGAACAACAACACCTTCAGCGTCAGTGGTTTCAGTGGTGACAGTACTAGTTGCAGTGGTTGACTGACAAGTGGATGCAGTGAAGGATGTAGTTTCAAGTTCTGCACATTCACCATCGGTCTTTGGTAAAACAACAGCGACATAAGTAGTTGGAACAACAGCACCTTCAGCGTCAGTGGTTTCAGTGGTGACAGTACTAGTTGCAGTAGTAGATTGACAAGTGGATGCAGTGAAGGATGTAGTTTCTAGTTCAGCACACTCACCATCAGTCTTTGGTAAAACAATAGCGACATAGGTGGTAGTAATAGTAGAACCTTGAGCGTCAGTTGTTGCAGTAGTAACAGTATCAGTTGCAGTAGTTGATTGACAAGTTGAAGCAGTAAGTGTTGAAGTTGGATAATCTTGAACAGGGTAATAACAAGAGTTAGAACCTGTAGTAACGAATTCATAACCAATTCTAGTTTCAGCACCATCTATAGTTGTAGTTGAAATAGTAGTTGAAGTTTCTTCCATATTACAATCATCAGTGAAAATTGTTGTTGTAGTCCATTCTTTAACTGGATCATTATCAGGGACTTCAACAAGTATATGAGTTGCAGTTTGATGAGTACCATCTTCTAAAGCGAAAGTACCATAAGTTGTTAAAGTAGTTGTATAAGGTTTATCCCATTGCTTTGTTGCTGTTGGAATTGGAGGACCAAAAACGTTAACAACTTTTGAAGTGAAAACACCTAAAACATTAGTATAAATATAATCAGTTGTAATTGTTGTTGCATAAGGTTTATCCCAATAAGAGACAGAAACTGAATATGAAGGTACATATTCTATAACATAATTAGTGAAAGGACCATTTTGCCAAAGTTGAGTTGAAGTTGTTTGATAAGTTGTATATTTTTTATTCCATTGTGAAGCAACAGTTGCAAACATTGGCATAACTATAACACCAACAACAATATCTTCACCATTTAATTGAGCAGTTGATAATTCAGTATAAGTTTGATAAACTTGAGATTGAAGTGTTGTAAAAGATGTTGGTCTTGGACCTTGAACTTGAACATAAGTTGAAGTACCAACAACTTCAGTTGTAGTTGAATAAGTTTTCAAATCATCATTAAATGAAATTGAAGTTGATAATTTCCTATAAATATGAACAACATTAACAGTAATTGGTTTACCATCTGAATTAGTTGTAACAACACCTGTTGAAGTTTCAGTTTTAATCCAATTTTCAGAGAATGATTCATAAGTTGTAATTTCATTTATTTTACCTATAACAATAACTTGAGTAATTTGAGGTTTACCATCAATTGTTGTTGTAAAAGTTGAAGTAAAAGTTGTTGGAGTTGGATTTGCCCAAGGTGTTGTAGTAGTTGACATTGGAATAATTATATCAACTTCTCTAGTAATTGAAGTTGAACCATCATCATTAGTAATTGTTTTAGTAACTGTATAAGTTTGAGTATATTGACCTTGATTAAAAGAAGTAAATCTTGAAAGTGTTGGACCATAAATTGCAATATAAGAAGTTGGACCATTCCAATTTGTAGTAACTTTAGTTTCTGTTGTATAATTACCTTCATCAGTTTCAAAATAAGAAGTTTGCATATCTGGAGCATAAACAACAACAACAGAAGATGTAACAAGTTGACCTTTAGCATCAGTAACAACAGTTTGAGTAGTTTCAGTTTTAGCCCAATTACCTGTCCAATTAGTTGTAATTGTATTTAATTGAGGATTGAAAACTGTTACAAGTGTATAAGCAACGAATTTACCATTTCTTTCACCAGCTGTTAAACCTGTAGTTGTTGAAACAGTTGATTCAGTCCAAGTTTTAGTTATTGTTGCAATATAATTATCAGTTTCTTCGACACCGATAGTTACACCGATCAAGGTAGTTGGATTACCATCAGGACCAGTATAAATTGGACCATAAATAGTTGTCTTTGGAACCAAAGTTGCTTCATAGAAAGTGACAGAACCATATTCAGTTGAAACTACTTCCTTTGTACATAATTCTGGGTTACCAGATAAATCACCATTGATTTGATAAACGTTATCAGAACCTGAATAAACAGTACCATCAGGTGCTTCAATATCGAAATTTAGAGTACCATCAGAGATAGCATTGACATAAACAATTTTAATTGGATAATAGAAACCAGCTTCAAGGAAAACGTAAGAAGTTTGCTTTTGAGATTGTTGATTCCAAGCTTTAGAAGCAAATAGAACGGCTTGATCTGGGGTACCGAAATTAGTCATTTTAGGGTCACAACAATCCCAGCCGGAAGTAGCCATCCAAACCATTGCAGCTTCATCGATTTTATTGAAAGTAAAGGAATAGATACCGGTGTAATCAGCTGTAAGGAGTAAAAGTGTGTGATATGTTAGTATACTGAATAAAAGAGAAGAGAAGAAAGATAACTTAAGGAGGGGTTTGACATACCTTTGAAATAACCGAAAAGTTCCATGACAAAATTAGTGATTGGTAACTCTACACCTTGGTAGAGGGAAGTTGCCTGAGTAGGATAGTTGTTCAATTGGTTTAAGTAAGGGCTGACGACCAAAGTATTTGAACCTATTAGACCATCTTTATTGTAATTACCTTGATTGAAGAAAGCGGAAGAGGTATATTCTTCTGAACCGTAAGGGTAAGAATAGAAGTTAGCGGAATAACCTTGTTGAGCGTTATCAGCTTTGATTGAACAACCGATATTATCGAGCTCGAGTCTACCTTGGTAATCAGCGGAGACCAAGGCAGACCAGGATAATGCGAATGCGAGTATTGACGACGCAGTTGGGAAACGCATATGATATGTGGATATTGCCTGTGGAGAGAAGGGAAGTAAACTAAAAGAGAAGAGAGGGAAATGAGTAGATAGGTTTGTAGGTTGGGTAAGGTGGGGTGTTGCAAGGGTTTTATATAAAGGAATCTGGGAATGCAGAATAAAGAGATCATGGTACTTGGTGATACAATGCAGAGCAATCAATGGTGGGATCTGAAAGGAAAAAGAGCCAAGAAGGGCAATGATGGTAACATTGGTGACATTGTTGAGGCTGGTGGAATATACCAGATTGCCAGAAGTGGAAGTGGAATTGTAAAAATGGAAGTGGAATGGAAGTGAAATCAAAGAGAAGAAAAAGTGAAAGAGAAAATGAGACTGAAAAGTGAAAGTGAAAGCGAAAGTGAAAGTGAAAGTGAAAGTGAAAGTGAAAAAAAAGAGCATCATCGCATTGTTTGCTATGCTCGGAGGTTGCGAGATGCGGAACGGGAAAGTGATGATTTCTCGAAACGGTCGTGAAGTTTTGGGGAGCTGGTGAAGTGGTTCGTTTGTTCGTTTGTTCGGCCAGCGAAGCTGCAGATCCTGCATGCAATATGTTCCTGCACGCGGAATAGGACCCGCGCCGGGGACCCGCGGAAACAAAACGGGCGACGCATCAGTTCGCATCGGTTGGCCTCGGTTC
>JANIWQ010000066.1:0-61865 GCA_030555725.1 Pichia sp. yHMH446
GATTCAATACCAACTACCGCTTCCACGTCCACCACCTAGCTCTACGAGCCTCGCCTACTATTAGTCTTACTCTGATAGTATAGAAATATCTACGTTCAATAACGCTAGCGATCTACTCTCCTAGCGACACTTCCTTTACAAATTTGAAAATGCACGCGTAGCTCAGTGGTAGAGCAGCAGATTGCAAATCTGTTGGTCACCGGTTCAAACCCGGTCGCGGGCTTTTCTTTTTTACTAATTTGATTTTTGACATACATTTATTTTATCATCCGCAATCAGCTGTATTGAATACTAGCTGAACCCCTTTGCTAATTGCTTTCTAAGGGATCTTCAAGCTGTTGCAAGAGTTTGCAAATGTTCAAGGTTAGAAGATCAACTACTGACTGCACTGCTCGTGTTGAATTATGTGTCAGGGAGCGATTGTAGGACTTTTCATTGATTCAACCCGATCGAAAAAAAAACAGCGCTCGACGGTTTGAATCTTCGAGAATTTCAAATCGAACACGTTGAAGATTGTATGAAACAGATCAACCTGTAACAGATTCTCCCAACCACAGTCACATAAAGTATGTATTAGAATATCATGAATAAAGATTTTTAATTTTCAAGAGTTTTCCAGGAGCCACGTAATTTGATACTAACATTTTCCTTTGATTATAAAGTATGTCTGAAATTGTAGTTCCTGAAATTGAAGCTCCAAAGCCAAGAAAGTTCATTAAAAAGCCAGATGTTGAGCAAAGAAACAAAGCTGTCGACAAGTTGAACGATGAAATTAAGAAAATTGATGCATCTATTGAGAATGTTTCCAAACAAATTGATTTAACATCAATTTCTAAAGCTGATGCTGAAAAGCGTAAAGAATTGAGTTTCAAATTGAGAGAAATTATTGAATCTCAAAATGATATTAAAAAGCAAAGAAACAACATTAATGATCAAATTAAATTGCTTGACCAATCTATAAAGAGAAAAATTGCTGAGATTACTTCCAAGACTTCCAAGTACAATTTTAAGACAGTTGAAGATATTGACAAAAAAATCAAGCAATTGGAATCTGCTATTGAATCTGGTTCTATGATGTTAGTCGAAGAGAAGAAAGCATTGAAAGAGATCACTTCTTTAAACAAAGTAAAGAAAGATTTTGCAGGTATTGCACAGGTTCAAAGTTCAATTGATGCAGATAAGGAGAAAATTGCTGAATTGAAAACAAAACTCTCTGGTTTAAATAATAAGGAAATTCAAGCTAAATTTGAAGAAATCACCAAACAACTTGAAGAAATCAATCAAAAAAATACTGATATTCAAAAGAAGAGAGATGAATTATTTGATAAGAGAAGAGCTTTAAAGAATTCAAGATTTGAAGCACTTCAACAAATTAGAGATATTAGAACTCAATTTGATAAGAAATTCAAGAAATTTCAGGCTGAACTTGCTAATGAACAAAAGAAGAGGGAAGAAGAAGAGAGAGCTTACAATTTATCATTAGAAAGAAAAGAGCTTTTGAAAGAAATTGAAAATCTTGAAGCATCAGTTCAATTTGCAACAAGTGAAGCAGTTGAACAGATTAAGTCTGTTATTAGATTGATGAAACCTGATTTTAAATTTGATGATGAACAAAATGTTTTAGGTGAAATCAGTGACTCAGTTGATAACGTTGCTGCTGATCTTGCAGAAATCAAATTACCGGAAGGAGCAGAAATCCTCAAGAAGGAAAAAGAAGAATTTTTCGCAGGTACTGGTGGTAAATCCAAGAAGGGTAAGAAATCAAAGAAACAAAATAAAGGTATTGATAGATCAATTATCAGTAGCTTAACAATTATTGGTATTACTCCACTTCCAAAAGATGAATCTGAGTTTGATTCAGTTATCGAGAAATTAGTTGTCAAATTAGATGAAGAAAAGAAGGCAGCTGAAGCGTTAAAGGAGAAAGCTGTTTCTGATACTAACAAGAAAGTTGCACAATTGAAGGAGAAAGTTGATCAGTTAGGAAAGGAAATTCTTGAAGAATTAGCCAAGGAAAAACAAAGAAAAGAAGCTCAAGCTTCATCATCTTCTGTAACCGAAAAGGCTGACTCAGAGGAAGTTTCCGAAGCATCTGCACCAGCAGAAGAAGCGAAAGAAGATACCGAAGATGCATCTAATTAGAGCTAGAGAGAGAAAAAAAATGTTTATATGAAGTAACTGTTTATAAATTAACTCTATCAAAAATATAAATAATTTGAAAAAAAAATAATTAGCAAGAAATAAATTCACAAATTCTATTTACTATTGTTATATCTAATTGTTTTTACCATTTTCCAGTATCTCTTTAGATACGAATTTTTCATCACCAATTTCGATTTCTCTATCAATACCAACATTTCTTTTCCTCTTTCTAATAACATTTTCAATATAAGCTTCACCAGCTTTATAAGAAGATCTCACCAAAGGACCAGAAGCACAATAAAGGAAACCTAAATCCAATGCAACATCTCTCCAATAATCGAATTTTTCAGGTGTAACATATTCAACGACTTTCATATGTCTCTTTGTTGGTCTCATATATTGACCAAAAGTAACAACATCAACATCGATTGCTCTTAAATCTTTTAAAGTTTGTAAAATTTGTTCATCAGTTTCACCAAAACCTAACATAATTGAAGTTTTAGTTAAAATATGATTATTATTAAGTTTAGCATTTTCTAAAACACTTAAAGATTGTCTATAAGTTGCTCTACGATCACGAATATGAGGTGTTAATTCTTCAACAGTTTCAACATTATGAGCGAAAACATCTAATGGACTATTAGCTAAAATTTGAACATGATCTAAATTACCTTTAAAATCACCACTTAAAACTTCAATTAAAGTTTTAGGTGCCTTTTCCTTTATTTTAGAAACTGTTAAAGCTAAATGTGATGCACCACCATCTAATAAATCATCTCTATCAACAGTTGTTAAAACAACGTAACCTAATTCCCATCTTGAAATAGCTTCAGCAGTATTTTCAGGTTCATTTGGATCTAATGATGCAGGTTTCCTATTAGTTTTAACAGAACAAAATCTACAACCTCTTGTACAAGTATCACCCATTAACATAATTGTTGCAGTTGCTTCACTTTTTTTACCACCCCAACATTCACCAATATTTGGACATTTTGCTTCTTCACAAACAGTTGAAAGTTTTAAATCTCTTAAATCTTTTTTAACTTTATGATAAGATTGACCTTTAGGTATTGGTACTCTTAACCATTTAGGTAAACGAGCATTTGGATCTTTACGTGCTGCTTCTAATGGATCAATTAGCATATCTTTTGCCTTACCACTTATAAAATCATCAAATGATGGACCTTGATTTAATGTATCACTAAATTTAGTTGTTCTTCTTCGACGTGTTACGATTGGATTTGTTATATTTTCAACATTTGAATTATTTGTTGATTGTGTTGAAGATCCAATATTGAGTCTTTTAGATACAGTATTAATAGATCTTATAGAATTTGATGAATTTGTCAATATTTTAAAGCTTTTCATTGTAGAGTTCATGATAATGATATATGATGTTATAATGAATAATAGATTTAGTGAGATATGATATTAGTTATAGTTTAAAATATTGTGAAAATTTGTAACAAATAGGATAAATATATAATACGGATTTCCAGATTTGGGGCCATCTGGAGCTCTGTGGTCCTTGATGTATAGAAAAAAACCATACAGAGTCTACGAGGCTAAGCGGGGCACCGTTCACGTGATGCCACGAGTCAGAAAGTTGCTATTCGGAGTCATTTCAAAGAAGTCAGAATAGAAAAGAAAACTTACTTCTGTGTGACCACGTGACTGGTGCGATTTCTACTAACTCTATGTTTCTGTTTTTTTCTATGATTTAATCAAGCCGGGAATGGAGGGGTATATAGTATATATAGATCAGAAATATGTATACAAGGAAAATCTTTAAAACTATTGTAATTGTAAACCATTATGAAGTGGAGGATTGATTGTATTTTTGTGATCTGTATTAAATTTACCAGATTCTCTTTTCTCAATTTCTGATAAAACGATTTTTTTAAGTGATTCACAACCTTCAAAATCTGAATATTTATTTAACCAAGGATGCATTAACATTTGAGAATAAGTTGGTCTTTTATTTGGATTTTTATGTAAACATTTTTTAACAAAATCTTGAGCATCATTTGAAAATTTACCAATTGGTAATTCAGGGATTTCACCATCAACTATTGCACTTAATTGAGAGAAAATATTATTATAAGTTTCTGGTGGGTAAGGATAACAACCTTTAGCAATTTCTAAAATTGATAAACCAAGTGACCAAACATCACTTTGAACAGAATATGTATTAACATCTAAATTTGAATGTTTAATTCTTTCAGGTGCCATATAACTTTGACAACCAATATTAGTTCTAGCTAAAGAAGCAACTAAATTACCTGAAACTCCAAAATCACAAAGTTTAACAATACCATTTTCATTAACTAACATATTAGTTGGTTTAACATCTCTATGAATTATATTTTGTTCATCTTTTAAAATTTTTAAACCTTTAACAACTCTTTTAGTTATATAAGCTAAAGGTATTTCAGGTATACCACCATAATAAATTTTATCAATTGAACCACCTTTCATAAATTCCATACACATATAAACTGCACCTTCAACAAAGAAAGCACCATAAAATTCAACAATACAATCACTATTACAACGATGTAAAACTTCTAATTCCATTAAAATTTGTCTAAATTTAGAATCATCAAGTTCTAATCTAACTTCTTTCATTGCCATAATAACATTTGTTGGTTTATGTAAAACTTTTGAAACTGTACCATAATTACCGTGACCTAATTCATCGATTATCTCTAAATCATCCATTGAAATTCTAAATGATGAACCATTTGAGAAATCAATTCCCTTTGAATGTAATGATGCTTTACCAGAGAAATTGAGTGAACCAGATTTAACATCAATATATTTAGCATAAGATGAGAAAGAATTAGATTGGAAAGGTATAGACTTGTTGTTATTGTTATTTTCATTTGAAATTGAAATTGAAGTTGAAGTTTTGGTTGAATTTTCGTTAGGTCCTTTCATTGATTGAGAATTTCTAAGATTATTAAGATTTAAACTCATTGGATTTGGATTTTTACGACCAGCGGGTACAGCATTATCACGTAATCTATTCATACCTGATGTTCTATTATTTAAAGTCATTGAACCCAATTTCGATCTCATTGCATTTAAATCAGCTGATCTGGAATTAGGAATAGAGTTGGAACTGGAATCAACATCATTATTTGGAGTTGTTACTGTAGTAGTTGTAGCTGAAGATGGATAAAGAGAAGATATTTGATTTTCAGGTGGGTTTGTAACTGGAGTAAGGGGAGAAGATGAAGTAGAAGGGGAACTCAATGCACTCAAATCAATCTTCATACCTCGTCTTTGCGATAGGGATAACTTCTCAGTAGTTTTAGGTTTAATGCTTGAGCTGTTAGAATCTGTTGTATCTGAAATAGGTGATTTTTTTCGATTGAAAGAAGGTGAAGTTTGAATATTGGAATCAGCTGTATTGGCGGAAGTAACGGTAGTTGTATCAGAAGTTTTAGTAGCTACTATGGCTGTATAACTAGTAGTTTCATTATTATGATTTGAAGTAGATGAATTTGTTTCAGTTGAGTTTGAGTCAGTGACAATCTCAGATGATGAATGATTTGATTTATCATTGAATGAAGCAGCAGCAAGTTTTGCAGCAGCAAGTGTTGAAGAAGCATTACTTAGTCGAAACGATGTTCTAGTGGTTATATCTTCATCTACATTATGATTTTTATTTGAAGTTGAAGCGGGATTTGAAGCGGGAGTTGTAGAAGCGGGAGTTGAAGAAGAGTTTGTTGTTTTACCGTTCAATCTGAAAGAAGTTCTCCTTGACAAGGGGTTTTTATCTTTATCATCATTAGGAGATTCTATGGGGGAAGTAAAAGCACTTGAATCCAAACTTAAAGGAGTTAAAGGCGAATTAGAGGAAGCAGTAGTATGATGTTGAATTTTAGATATTAGAGGAGAGATGGACTGATCAGGAGACTTGATTAGTATGTTATTTGAGGAAAGAGCCTTACTGACAGGAGGGGACGTTATGTTGTTTTTGTCATGTAAAGATTCTGTTGAATTTCCGAGCTGATTGAGATTAGCACCCATATTACTACTGCTGTTATTATTATTATTATTATTGTTGTTGTTGTTGTTGGTGCTTGTGGAAGAAGTGACGGAGTCTGAACTATTAGCAAACTTGGATTGTTTCATTTGCTGCTGTCTTTTAGCCTGAAAAGCCAGTAGTTTAGCTTGAACGCCAGGATTCATGTTGTTGAGAGATCTCACTTTGGAAGTGGATGACGACCTGGAAAGCTCTCCCAAGTTGGAGGAGGAAGTGGATGAAGAGGGGTGTGTCATATTACCAAAGTGAGTATAAGTTTAGAAAAGATGGTGAATAGTTTGAGAGTTATTGATTAGTGGGTTGGTTGGTGGGTTGGTTGAGGGTGATTGATTGATTTGTGGGCTGGTTGGTTGATTAATTGAGTTTATCAATCGATGAGAAGGAATATGTTCGACGAAAAAATGCCGGTTGTATTGACGGGTAGATCCGATGATCTGTTGACAGAGGAGGGAAAAATGTGAATAGAAAAAGACAAATAGACAGAGGTGTATGCAAAAACAGGAAGGCACGCAGAAAGAGAAAAGACAAAAGGACGGAAAGACGAAAAGATGGAAAACCGAACAACTGAAAGACAGACAGAAAGATACAGATGCTGAGAAACAGTAGCAGTCCGGACAGTAGTGCTGAGAAGTAGGTGCAGGCGGAGGTGGTGCAAGTGGTGGTGGGTGGTGCAGGTGGTGTTGGTGCAGATGCAGAACGTCTAGTATCGCAGTACAACAATCATCACGACGGCCAGGCAAGCATTCCCGCCATGTTGTGCCTGGCAAAACGGCTGTGCTGAGCTGTGCTGAGCTGTACTGGACGAGACTGGACGGGACTCTGCCTGGGACTTTGCGTGGGATTCTGCCTGGGTCAGAGGCTGGGGTCTGGTCTGGTCTGGGCTGGGCTGGCCCCTGGCCTGTCCCGTCGTCCCGTCGCGTGCTGCCGGGGGCTCGGCGCTGGCCAATCAAAGCACGGGGTGGGCCGGGGCAGGCTTGGGAGGCGCTGTCGCCGGCACGAGGAGCGCGCTCGGCACGACCGCCTGCCCGTTTCGGATTCTGCGCGGGCGCCCCCCGTTTCGGATTCTGCGCAGAGCAGCACAGCCCTGCACAGCCCTGCACCGTTAAATCACGTGATATGCACGTGATACCTCACGTGACGCGCATCGCTTCGAGCTGCCGTTTTGGGCACCACACACACACACACACCCGGACACCACTGAGCAGCCCCTTGCCCGCTTCCTTCCTCTGATGTACCGGGCAGCCAGCCCCGCGGCGGGAGCGAAACCAGCTGTTGCATTCGCGGGGTTGGACGAGAGATCGATCAGATATCACAGCCAGGTTCTCGGATATTCCTGTGATTGCCGAAGCTATCATCCAGCGATAAAGACTAACGTATCCTAGCCTATCCAATTTTTCAGTGCACATTCCAGCTACTCCAATTTTGCACCTGCGTTTGCTTCTCCGAAACTGGTCTTCTTTGTCCATTTGTCCTCTTTGACGTTCTTATGCTCTCATACTCCCACTACTCTTCCCACACAATCATAACGACAACTGAAAATGTCTTCTGCCCATGACACTTCTCAAGATCAGCTGAAAATCAATAAGAAACAGAGTAAACCTGCAACTGCTTCTCGGAGTAGGAACGGCTGTGTGCAATGTAGGAAGATCAAGATAAAATGCGATGAAACAAAACCTGTTTGCAATAATTGTATCAAATCGAAAAGGGATTGTGATTATTCGATTAAGTTGGTTTGGGGTGGTAGACCTTATAAGAAACCTAAAATTGATAAACTAAACAAATTCTCAAATTTACCACCTCAATATCTATCTTCAACTCCGATCCCCAATCAATCTTCCCAATCAAATTCTAAACGAATAAATCCTATCCAATTCGACAATATTTCAACTACTCAATTAAAGAATACCCTTGATCCCATAGATAACTTGAGTAAGCTTTTGAAAATGTCGAAAAAGAGTAAAAGCAAAGATTGTACCCAGCCACAGAAACAGCAATCACAGCAATCACAACAATCAAATCCACAGCAACAACCAGTTCTTCAACAAACTTCCGTTGTTGAAGAACCAATCCCTCTACGAGAGGAAGGGATACCTGAATCAGTACTAAACTCATCAAATTTCAGTTCTGTAATCGATACAATAGGTTCATTCTATGATAACAGAGTAACACACTCGTTACAATGGCCTGTTCTTGAAGAAATTGATAATTCAGATCTGTTGATTAAAACTCAGATTAATATCGATAATGATAACTCAAATGATAATAACTCAAATGATTTCCCATTTTCACCGAATTTTGATTTTGATTTAATCGATAATACCAACATAATTAATCAATCAAACCTAAATAATAACTCATATAATAATCTAATTTCAATACCTATAATCAATGAAAGTAAACAATTAACAGATATATCAAATGACAATTCAATTTATATTGAATCAATTCCTAGAGGTTTATTACCATTACCTGATATTCTACTCAATTCTCAACCTTTCTATGAATCTTTCCAACATTACGTTAATTCAACTACAAATATTTTAACACCAGCAGATAATACAGTTTATAAAAACAATCCTTTTAAATATGTTTTACCTAAATTAGCAATGACAAATGATGGTTTAATGTCATTAATAATTGCATTTGGTTTAGCTCATAAAAGTTTATTATTAAAACATAATTCAAATGATTTAATCGATTCTTTATTAAGTAGAGCTTTAAGTGATTTATTAATTTTACTTAATAATAGTGAAACAAATACATCTGATTTAACTTTAACAATTGTTATCTTATTTTCATCATTTTTAGCTTTCAATTATAAATCAAATAAATGGAAAATTCATTTAAATGGTGCAAAGCAAATTTTTTTAATGAGAGGTTATAATAAACCATTTAATAAAATTTTATCAGATTTAAAGAAAAATGATAATTCAATGGTTAATGAAATTAAAAATTCAAAATTATTATATTTTTTAATTAGATGGTTTGCTTATATTGATATTTTCACTAAATTATCTTCACCTTTATTACCGACAAATGATGAAATAATCGAATTTTTAAATAATGATAAATTATCTGATATTTTATCACCAATTTCTGAAGCTTCAACAGTATCATCTTTAAAAGATGATGATGATGGTATTCATAAAAACAATACTGAATCAAATCAAATTAATTATGAATTAGAAGATTTAACAAATCAATCGCTAATTAATGATGAATCGTTTAATGGAATTGATTATATGATTGGATTTAATTTGAAACTATTACCAATTTTTCAACAACTTTGTGATTTAATTAAATTTGTTAATTTAAATTTGAAAATAAATGAAAATTCTAAGAAATTTAGCTTATCACCAAAATTAATTGAAAATGCAATCAATATTCAAAATAAATTCGAATTACTGAAAAATTCTTGTTGTTATATCGAAAATGAAAATGGAAATGAAAATGACAATTCTCAATCAATCAACTCAATCATTGCAACAAATATTTGCTTTATAAATATGGGTTTAATTCAATTATATAAAAGAGTTTTATTAATGGATTCAAATTCAAAATTAATTCAATCTTTATGTTTACAAATTTTGAAAACTTTTGAAAAATTTATCGATACAAAAGTACCAAATTCAGTTACATTAATTTTACCATTATTTATTGCAGGTTGTACAATTAAAACATCAGATTTAGAGATTAAACAAAAATTTATCGATAAATTATTTGATATGAAACAAAATGGTTCAATTTCAGCTCAAGGTGCAACTGAAATAATGATAACTTGTTGGAATTCAGGTAAAAATTGGTATGATGTTATGAATGAAGAGAATAGACTTGAAGTTTTCTTATAAAAACAGTTTACCCTATTTCTTTATTCCTCATTATCTTCAATATATAAAAGTTTCTGCCTTTTACCTGATTTTGAATTATTTTTCAATTTCCTCAAATTTAAAAGTCTCTTATTTAATTCTTCACTTTTCTTTAAAGAACTATCAATTTTAATCAACTCTTCATGCCATTTTAATCTTTTAATTGGATCAAAATTTGTAAATAAAGTCGTATGTTCATTATTTGAATTTGATTTCTTCTTAAATTTTAAAATTTTAGAATGAAATTTCCAAAGTGTCGTTCTATGACACACTGATAAAACAGTTATATTTAATTCATTAATTGCAATTTTATAACATTCAGATTCTAAATCTGATGAAATATTCGAAGTACATTCATCAAGAACTGCAAATTTTGGTTTATGATAATATAATCTAACCATTGCTAATCTCTGTTGTTCACCAATTGATAAGAAATCTGGCCATTTCTCAATTCTATCAAGTGATGGATCCATGAAAATACAATTTTCTGTTAAAGTTTTAGTATCATCATTAAAACTCATATTATCTTCAAAATCAGAATCAGAATCTGAATTATTATAATCGAGTAAATAATGTAAATTAACTTTATGAATTAAATTGATTAAATACTCATCATCAATTATTGGATCATCATTAGTTTCGTTTTCATTTTCATTCTCACTTTTCCTGATTCTTTGTTCAATTATTCTTTTCTTATAATCTTCAATTGAATCAGGGTAAATAATCTGTTCCCTTAAAGTACCATAGGTGAAATAACTTCTTTGAGGTAAATAAAATAAATCTTTACGATTATAAGGTACAATCAATTTACCAGGATTTTGAACTTCCCATAAACCACCTAAAATTCTAAACAATGAAGATTTACCACAACCATTTGGTCCAATAATTAATAAATTATCACCTTGCCTAATTGAAAATGATAAATCATTGACTAATGTATTACCATTTGGTGTAATTAAAGGTACTTTATCAAAAGTAATTTCATTCCCATAACTTATATTTAGACCAACCAATAAAGGTTGGTCATCATTGTTATTATTAATTTGAGATTCAATTTTACTTGATTCATTAATTTCAGCTAAAATTCTTTCAAATTCAACAATTTGATTAGCATAACCAACCATATTTTGAATATTTTTCTTTGATTGAATCAATTTACCTAAACTATCACTTGCCTTTAAAAGTAAACCTCTATTAGTAACAAAATCGGAAGATAGTTTACTAACAATGTGATCGTACTCATCATTTATATTTGAATTTAAACCTATTTTCAATTTAGTTACAGATGTGAAAGCAGGTATTGAACAAAGTAAAAGACCAAAAGCACCAAGTGTATATTTAAATATAAAACTAACAGCAAAATCATAAACTGCCATTCTTCTAAGAGACATTCTTTGGAATTTCTCCAATTCAAAATAACAAATATCTAATAAATCAATTTCCTTTGAGTGACCTTTAGCTAAAGCAATTTCTTCATTATTTAAAATAATATTGGAATGGAATTCAAAGAATTTATTCTCTAAAGAATTCCTTAAATTATATAATGAAGAGAAATTAGGTGTAAAAATTTTCAAAACCAAAGTTGAAACATTTGTAATTAAACCTAATAGAAGAGCACCTTCAGAAACATTATCACTTGTTTTAGACATATGATTAGCAGCAATTAAAATATCCATTATTGGTGTTAATAATTGAGATGGTAAAACACTTAAAGAATAAGCAAAATTATCGACAATTGTTGTTAATCTATGATTTGGATCATTTAAGCCATAATTTGAATTTATCAATTGATAAACTGTTGGATTCCCATTTTGAGGTAAATATTTATCTAATAATTGGAAAGTTACATTTTTACGAACAGATTGCTGTAAATTTGATTTAAGATTTTCTATACTTGAGTCCACAAAAGATGATGGTATACCCAATAATAACCAAAATGATAAGAATTTGAAGAATTTTCTGAATCTTCTTGAAATAAGAGAAGACACCAAATCACCGTCTAGAGTTGCAAATTTCAAAGTGATTATAGCTTTGACAACTAGAAGGAAGATTTGAGCTGTGAGCTGATAGAGCGATTGTAAAGAGGATTTGGACTTGTAGTTTAATTGGATCATTAGCAGGTTGATTGTTGCTGATTTCTTGATATTTCGCATGAACCTCTTGAGTGGGTTCTTCTCTTTCGGAGTTGCAGATGGTGGAGCTGTTGCTGTTGTTGTTGCTGTTGCAACTACTACCTTCTTCTCTGCTTCCTGCGCTGATTCTTTGGAAGCACCCTTGTGCTTGTGTTTGGACTTAGAGCCATTGTTGAAGAGCATGTATATGATGGCAATATACGATAAACGTAGCACGACATTTCTCCTTCTCTGGTAGAATCTCGAGATTACTCCGAGAATGCGGAGTAGGTACATGTTGGAGGACGCCGTGTCCAGTTTCGGGGAGACAGAGTGCATGTTCTGGGAGCAGTGTGTTTAGAGTGTAGGATTGGAAACAGATAATACAGATGCTAAGAAGAGAGAGAAACGGGTAGAGCTATATAGACAACATATAGATGGGTATTGCACCGTTGGCTGTCAGGGCCCGCTTTCCTCCCCGCCCGGCACGGGGTTGTGCCGAGCCCCGCATTCCGCCGCGGATTCTGGCTCTGGTGCTGGTTCTGCTGCTCTTTTGCATCTTCTTCTTTCTGGTTGCTGCTCCTCTTCACTGTCTCACGAGGACGGAGTCTGCAGCAGCAGCGGCGGCAGCGGCACGCTGGCTCTGGGCGACGACACGCACGCCCACAAAGCGGTGGCCGCTGCGGAAGCACAGCTCGTGCGCAAAGATCTCCCCGAAGCCCATCATCAGGCCGTTCACGAACGGGAGGACGAGGTTGATCCCGCACCGCACGAGGAAAGACCAGGGGCTGCCAGCGGTGGTAGCGGTAGCGGTACCGGTGGTTGTAGTGTTGTCGGTGGTGGTGATCGTGGCAGTGGCTGCGGGGTCGGCATCGCTGCAGCAGAGATCGCCGGCGGTGGAGGCAGGCGTGTCCAGAAGGTCGGCAGCGTCGCTCATGGTGGTGTTCGTGGTGGTGGTGGTGGTGTAGATGGATGGTGCCGTAGACAGCGTGCTGTAGACAGGTGTAGACAGAACTGACTGTAGTAGCTCACCGGATTGTTGCAGATGGCGGCATGGCTTGGCTGCTGGCCGCGATTTTCGGCTCGACGAATCGCAACGGCTCCATTGCGAACCCTGTCTCTTCGATGAGAACAGCAGCTCTGGCTGACCACACTCTTTCGACAAATCTCGGGCCCAGCATCTCTTGTGCGTGTCTCTGAAAGCAACAGACGCCATTCCCATGTCACTGGACGACTCTCTCGGCTTTGGTCGCACCCCGGACAGCTTCTATGACGATCTGCACGACCACATTCACGACCATCTAGACCTAAACGACCACCATGACTCTAATAACGACTCTAATGATCACCACGACCACAACGACCATCACGACCACCACGACCATCACGATGAAGCGGCAGTAGTTGCACGTGCCTTAACAGGTATCGTCGATATTGGTTCCAACGGTATAAGATTCTCCATCTCTTCAAAAGCACCTCATCATGCGAGGATAATGCCTTGTATTTTCAAGGATAGATTGGCAATTTCGTTATTCGATGTTCAATTAAATGAAGATTATGATGGTTCCAACGACTCTCTATTGAAGAAACCTATCCCTGATGATGTGATTGTTGAAATAATTAGAGCAATGAAAAGGTTCAAATGGATTTGTGAAGATTTCGGTGTACCTCCAAATGGTGTCAAAGTTGTCGCAACTGAAGCAACAAGGGAAGCTTCAAATTCAAAATATTTTATAACCAAAATTTATGATGCAACAGGTTGGAAAGTTCAAATCTTAAGTAAAGAAGAAGAATGTATAACTGGTTCTTTCGGTGTTGCTTCATCTTTCCAAGAAGTTAGTGGTTTATTCATAGATTTAGGTGGTGGTTCAACTCAATTAAGTTGGATAATATCTAAAAATGGTAAAATCCAATATTCTGATAACCCCGTTTCTTTACCTTATGGTGCTGCTGCTTTAGTTAATAGAATGAAAAATGAAGATTTAAATGAACTTTTCCATGAAATTAAAAATAATTATAAAATTGCAATCGATAAAATTGGTTTACCAAAAGAATTATTGGACGATATTAAAATTAATAATGGTGTTAAATTATTTTGTTGTGGTGGTGGTTTAAGAGGGTTAGGTCATCTTTTAATAGCAAATGAACAAGATTATCCAATTCAAACAATTATAAATGGTTTTACAACAACTTTTGATAAAGTTGAAAATTTATGTAATTACCTTTTATTGAAAAGGAAAATACCTAAATTTAATTTTGATTTTTTGAAAGAGAAAGAAAATTCAAATTCTAAAATTTTTTGCGTTTCAAATCGTAGAGAACAACAATTACCAGCTGTTGGTTTATTATTATCAGCTGCTTTTGAATCTTTACCAAAAATTAGAACTGTTCATTTTAGTGAAGGTGGTGTTAGAGAAGGTGTTTTATATTCAATGTTTGATGAAAAAATTAAATCTGAAGATCCAATAATTGTTGCAACTAGACCTTATCAACCTTTATTAGCTCATAAATATATGGAACTTTTAAGATCAGGTTTACCAACAAATAATAATGGTAATGTTCCTTTCGAAATTGAGGAAAGAATTATACCTGCTTTATGTAATATTGCATTTGTTCATTGTTCTTATCCAAAAGAATTACAACCAACTGCTGCTTTACATGTTGCAACTTCAGGTATAATTGCAGGTTGTCATGGTTTATCTCATAGAACTAGAGCTTTAATAGGTATTGCATTATGTGAAAGGTGGGGGGCCGAATTACCTGTTTCGGAATTAAATTATTATATGAATTTAGAGAAATTGGTTTTAGATTCTGCTCCACGTAGAGGTGAAAGAATGATTTATTGGACAAAACTTTGCGGTAAAATGATGCATATTATTTGTGGTATTCACCCTGGTGGTAATATTCGTCCAGGTTCGTTAAAATTCGAATTTATTGAAAATTTTAATAAAAATGATAAAGATTCTGATGATGTTAAAAATAATTTAATAATTACTTTACCTGCAACTGATGATATTAAATATAGTTATAGTATAAAATCTCGAGCTTTAGGATTTCAGAAAAAAATTAAAAAATTGAATAAAAAATATAATATACCTGGTAAAGTTAAAGTTAAAATTCAACATGATAATATCTAAAAAAAGAAAGAAAAAAGATAGATTAAACCATCAAATAAATAGTTTCATAGATTTTTGTACATTTAGCTTTTCTACATTTTCAATAAAGTATTTCACTTTATAATTTATACTAAAATAAATATGAGATTGAAGAATAAATAAAATATGTGTAATATGTAGATAAAAAAAATGAGCGATATATTTATTATAGATTAGTAGCACAAGTCAGTCAGTCAGTCATTCAAGCCTTACCAATACCTCTACCTTCACCTAAATCTTCGATAGTTTCAGATAATGGCTTCCTATATAATAATTCCCAGAATCCTTGCTTCTTGTAAGTACCATTGGCAAATTCTTCATCTAAAGATTTATTAGATTCTTGATTTTTAATTTCACCATTATAATACATATTAGTAAAATTAGTATTAAAATTACCGACTAAACCACCAGTCCAATTAAACAACCCAATAAATGTTGCCATACCTAAAGCTAAACCAACTTTTTGAGTTAATGGTCCAGTTTTAAAAATTGTTGCAACAAGGATACTCGAAGATGCTGCAATCATTTCATTTTTAGTTGTTCTCTTTTCATCAAGGTTATAAAGAGAACTTGAAATAAATGAATAAGTTGATAATGCTAATGGAATCGATATAAAATGTCTTGGATTTAATTCAAATAATTTAAGATAACGTTCTTGACCTGGTCTAGCAGATCCCATTCTATGTTGTAACATTCTTCTTAAATGCATACCTCCAAGAAATAATGTTGAATAAATTGCAATCTTCTTTGTTTCAGAGAATGTATCAATTGGTTCAAAATGTTCATGTGTTTCAACATCTCTGTCTTTCAATAAGAAAGGTCTTGGTAATTTGAAAGTTTCTGCTTCAGACATTATAGTTGTATGTATAGATGTGTTGTGTTAAAAATGGAATATAATGATTTGAGTTGCAGTGTTCTATATAAAAGTATTGGAGAGAAGGCAGTAATATGAATAATAAGGTTGTCAGTGAAGTGTATACGCTCTGTCAAGTGCTGTGTATCCTTGCTCTAACAGAGTAGTGTCGTCTCTGCAGCACTAGTGTCGGTTCACCCTTCAGTGAGATACACGCAAGTCTATTCCCTACTCTCCCCTCATTGGAAAACTCGTTTCCTCAACCTCTACTAAATTTCGTCCTTGTCGCTCCCATTGGTTCATGCAGCGTCGATCGACCAGAAGTTAGGGAAAAGAAATTCACAAGGGGGCTCAGCAACCACAAAGTGGCTCAGCGCCTGTTTTCGCTTATCGGGAGAAAGGCCTCATTCATTCATTCATCTTGTTTCCAGCAAACAACAGATAACGCAATCAGCCGAATAAAGTCACCAAATATGTTTGGGACGTATCTGCTATATCCAATAGCAGTAATATCCCTTTTTTTCTATGATCTTTCACGACTTCCTGTTTCTCCTACGTGGCAGGAAGGTGCAAAGAAGCCGGACTTCGATGAACCACTCAGAAGTTTGACATTCGGGAAACTCAATTTCTTGCACACAACTGACACTCACGGATGGTATCTTGGTCACTTGAACCAGAAGCAGTACTCTGCTGATTGGGGGGATTTTATTAGTTTTCAATTGCGCATGCGTGAGATAATTGAAAGCCAGGGAGGGGATTTGCTTCTTGTAGATTCTGGTGACAGGCATGATGGGAACGGTTTAGGTGATTTGACCACTCCGAACGGATTGTATTCAACTGAAATCTTCACCCTTGCCCAATACGATGTTGTCACTTTAGGTAATCATGAGTTGTACGTTGAAGCTGTTAGCACTGCAGAATTCAATATGGTAGTTCCTGTGTACGGTGAAAGATTCGTGTCAACTAACGTGAAATATTTGAGCGATGATAACCAATGGGTAGCATTTGGGAATACACACAGATATTTTGAAACAAAGATCAACAAGCTCAAAGTTCTAAGCTTTTCTTTCATGTTCGATTTCAAACTGTTCAACAAGAGGATCGACGTTATTCCGATATGTACAATTATAAAGCAGCAATGGTTCATTGATATCATCAAAGATTATGCTGAAAATTATCATGTTGATATATTATTGATTGTAGGTCATTTACCTGTTGCCCATGATTGGTTGGAAATGTATGAGTTACACACTTTTCTAAGAAGTTATTTTCCAGAAACAATAATCCAATACTTTGGAGGTCATTCTCATATCAGAGATTTCTCAATCATTGATAGTTACTCTACGGGACTACAATCGGGTCGCTATTGTGAGACAGTTGGCTTTTTATCGATTAAAACTTTAAAGAGTAAACATGAATATAATTTGATTGAGGAGCTTGATCGTAAGTATATTGATTTCAATATTCATTCATTTATGAACCACACAAATTTCACTGAGGAAACTCTATTCCACACTGAAATCGGGAAATACGCTTCACATAAACTTGCAGGTTTTGCTAAAATTTTGGGATTGAATGAAGTCTATGGCTACGTTCCTCATAGTTATTACGTTTCAGCAGCCGATTATCAAAATCATGATCCTAAATCATTACTTAGATTTTTGGAAAATAATATATTGCCTCAGTTGATACCAAAATCTTGTAGTAAAGCAGAGAATGAGTTCGAAGAAAATGGAAATGACAATCTTATTATAATCAATACTGGTGGTATCAGATATGATCTTTATAAGGGAGAGTTTACTAAAAATGCCTTGTTTACCGTTTCACCGTTCAAAAATAAATGGAACGTGATTCCAAATGTTCCAACCAAGCTTGCTTTGAAATTATATGACATATTGAACTCGGCAGATCCTATTATGAACCACCAAACTTTGAAAAATCCAGAGCAATTAGCTATTGCCAAGCTTCCTGAAACCTTTGCGCATGACATCACATCACACGTCACTTCTTCCCGTCACTTATCTTACGGGTACACTACCCACGATGATTTAGGAGACCAGGGTGATGATACAGTACACAAACCACTCCACAACTATTATGTCCCCAACGTTATTCAGTCCCATAACATTCGTGGAGACGCCAAAACAGAAAACACAAATGTGATATACTATGACTTCATTGAACCTTTTGTCTTTTCCGCACTACAAACTGCTTGCCTCAACGACGATGGACTTTACGAGGAACTTGCATCCAACGCCACTGTCTACAATGACTGCGCCGAAGAGTGGAACCTAGGTCAATTGCTCAAGAAGTATGTCCAGAGAGAGTGGAATTGATAAAGCAGGAGAACTGAAACCTAACCCAGCCAGTCACGTGTGCATGCATATTTTGCCGAGCCTCCTCTTTGTTTGCTTGACTTGCTAGCACCCCGCGCACCGCACGCAAATTGGAAACCCTCGGGGACGCAGTTTTTTTCTGTTTTTCGACGGTTGAGACTCTTTTCCAGGTTTGACGAAAATTTCAGTTCGCTATTAAAGTAAGATTTTCGCCCCTACTCTGGAACTCTTTTATTCACTTAAAGTTTTTTCTTGTTTCACACAGATCAAATCAACATGGGTAGAGGACCGTATGTATACCATATTGGACATTATTGTTGTCTTTCATCATGCAAACAGTGACGAGGTATTTATTATCATTCTGTTTGTTTCTCTTTTTTTTTGTCTGCTTTGTCGTTTGACTTAGTGGACCGTTAGGAGATTCCTGGAGTCTCTCCTAACCTATGACTTTGGTTTCTTTGCATGGAAGTTTCTTTGCAATGATTCAAAAGTCATAAGACTCGATTGTTTGATACAATCACGATTGGCTTTATGCCTTTCACTTATAAAAAAAGACTAACCTTGCAGTAATATATAATGAACTACTATTGTTTTGCTTGCTGATGATCATTCTTATCCGATCATTATACTAACTGATCTTTTCATTCTAAAGAAAGCACCACTTAAAGAGATTAGCTGCACCAAAGCACTGGATGTTAGACAAGTTGTCTGGTGTTTACGCACCAAGACCATCTGCAGGTCCACACAAGTTAAGAGAATCTTTACCATTAATCGTTTTCTTAAGAAACAGATTAAAGTATGCTCTTAATGGTAGAGAAGTCAACGCTATTTTAATGGAAAGACACGTTAAGGTTGACGGTAAGGTTAGAACTGACTCTACTTATCCAGCAGGTTTCATGGATGTCATCACTTTAGATGCAACCAACGAAAACTTCAGATTAATCTATGATATCAAGGGTAGATTCGCAATCCACAGAATCACTCCAGAAGAAGCTGCATACAAATTATGTAAGATTAAGAAGGTTCAATTAGGTAAGAAGGGTATTCCTTACGTTGTTACTCACGATGGTAGAACTATCAGATACCCAGATCCATCTATCAAGGTTGGTGACTCTGTTAAGCTTGACTTAGAAACCGGTAAGATCTCTGAAATCATTTCATTTGCTCCAGGTAAGTTAGCTATGGTTACTGGTGGTAGATCTTTAGGTAGAGTTGGTGTTATCACTCACAGAGAAAGACACGAGGGTGGTTTCGATTTAGTCCACTTGAAGGATTCTTTAGACAATTCTTTCATTACCAGATTATCTAACGTTTTCGTTATCGGTAACGAAGCAGGTAAGCCATACGTTTCATTGCCAAAGGGTAAGGGTATTAAGCTTTCCATTGCTGAAGAAAGAGACAGAAGAAGAGCAAAGGCAGGTTTATAAATTAATTAAATTAGTTTATTGACTTACTACATTTTTTATATCTTTTCAACTTTCTATAGGGATTCTTAATTCCTTTTTTTTAATATTTTTAGTAACGGGTTTTTTTTTGGGTAAAAAAAATTTCAACACGTCGATTGTAAAAGAAGGTAAAATATCATCATTATAATAGGCAAAAACAGATAGAAATGTTATCATAGTTATTTACAGGATCGATTAGAAAATGGCCTACACAGAATATTAAACTTTGAACGGATATTCAACATCTTCGTCTTTCCTTTTCCAAATTTTCTTCTTCTTTTTCGTTGGAACGTATTCAACAAAAATATTCTCACAGTATTGTTTTTTGAACTTCCTGATGAATCTAGGATCCCAAAGTTCAGAGGCGATACCTAAATCTTTACAACACCTCATCAAAGCATTACTTTTACAACCTTCAGTAGCAGTTGGAATTCCTGATTCTTTGAAAAATGTCTGTTCACCTCTTGCAATAGAAACTAGTCTTCCATGTATAACCAAACCATATTCTCTCGTTAATAATCCGCTAGTACCTGACGACTGTATCAATGTTTCTCCTCGTGGAGCCAAACCCCAAGCACCAGCACCGAATGCTCGGTTCAAGATTCTTCTATACTTAATTTCAGGTAGATACAATAATCCATCTGGCGTTATCTCGATATCATCAGCTGGTAAACTTGCAGTAAGTATTTTCTGAGCTTCTTCATTGAAAGCTTCTGTACTTAAACCATGGAAAGACTCAGACCAATTTTGTGAATTATCGGAGGAAATAAAGTCAGACTTATTGAAATCATTTAATGATTTAATGAAACCAGTGGAATCCGCACTACTTGTACCTTGTTTAAAATCACGATTTATATTGATTACTGGATCCACGTTCGAATTTTCAGGTGTTGAAACAGTCGATGAATTTGGTATAGAATTAGTCTGTGATGAAGAATTTGTTTTTGGGCTACTGATGGAACCAAAAGCTTCAAACATCTCATTTGAAGATATAAAGCGCCGAGATATCACCCCAACAGGGGTTTTTGATCTTAACAAAGCCCTATATAGCATTTTCAATCCTTCCTGAATATAACTAAAGGATGCAATATATGTCAACCATGTAGAGAAGATTTAAGAGTTTGCCATGGGAAGTTTGATTCTCTCTCTTTTTGTTGCAGCGAATATGAGACGCCTCAATTTTCAGTCTAATATTCGACACACTTGTATATTACGTGTCATACTATATAATTCACCTTGTTCTACTCGTTTATTAGAACATAGTTCCCACGTGATGGCTCCAAAGAAAGCATCAAAGAAGGTTGAATCAACCGTTGTTGATGATGTGCTTGAAAAACATATTGAGAAACGTGAGTCTTACACCATCGCTCCTGAAATGCTGCAATGGTATAAGATAGCTAACATTATTATGACAACTTTGGCTTTTTTCACAAGATTCTATTACATCTGGTATCCCAGTGAAGTCGTTTTTGATGAAGTACATTTTGGTAAGTTTGCATCTTATTATTTAGAAAGAACATATTTCTTTGATTTACATCCTCCATTTGCAAAATTATTAATTGCTTTTGTCGGTTGGTTAGTTGGATTCGATGGAAAATTCAAATTTGAAAACATCGGCGATTCATATATTGAAAACTCAATCCCTTATATCCCATTAAGAGCATTATCAGCAATCTTAGGTACATTTACCGTTACTTTGATGTTTGAAACATTGAAGGAGTGTAACTATTCTATATGGACATGTATTTTAGGTTCTGCAATTGTTGCTTTCGATAATGCACATGTTGCTGAAACTAGGTTAATTCTTTTAGATGCAACATTAGTTATCTCAATTGCTGCTTCCATGTATTGTTATGTTAGGTTTACAAAGACTAGGAAGGAACCATTTTCTTTTAACTGGTACAAATGGTTAGCTCTTACTGGTCTTTCTCTTTCTTGTGTCATTTCTACCAAATATGTTGGTGTTTTGACTTTCTTCTCTATTGGTGTTGCAGTTGCATATGATTTATGGCATTTACTTGACTATAAAACTGGCCTTACCATTCGCCAAGTATTTAGGCATTTTTATGCGAGATTTTTCTTACTTATTGTTGTACCATTCATGATCTACTTGGGTTGGTTTTATATCCATTTTGCAATTTTAACCAAATCGGGACCAGGAGATGCTTTTATGAGTGCAGAATTTCAAGAGACTCTTGGTGACTCAATTTTAGCTAGAGAATCAAAGGAGATCAACTATTATGATATCATTACAATTAAACACAAAAATACCGATTGCTTTTTACACTCACATCAATTAAGATATCCATTACGTTATGAAGATGGTAGAATTTCATCCCAAGGTCAACAAGTGACATGTTACAACGGTGAAGCTACACTTGGAGATCAATGGGAAATTTTACCAGCTCAACCACAAACAGGTGAGAAAGAAGGACACCCTGTTCAACAAGGTGATACATTTAGACTTAGACATGTTGAAACCAATGGTTACCTATTAACACATGATGTTGCTTCCCCATTTTATCCAACAAATGAGGAGTTTGTTGTTATTTCCATTGAAGAAGGTGACGGCCCAAGATACAATGATACTTTATTTAGATTTGATCCTATTGATGGCAAAAAGCAATCACCTTTGAAAACCAAAGGCTCAATCTTCAAAGTTATTCATGTACCAACAATTGTTGCTATGTGGACTCACAATGACATATTTTTACCTGACTGGGGTCTTGGTCAACAAGAAGTTAATGGTCAAAAGAACATTCAAGATAGCTCCAATAACTGGTACGTTGATTCAATTGTTGGTTTGACTGGTCCAAGGTCAATCTTTGTACCAAAGCCAGTCAAAAAATTGCCATTCCTGAAAAAATGGTTGGAACTACAAAGTCTAATGTTTGAACATAATAATAAACTATCAAGTGAACATCCGTATGCTTCTCAACCTGATGCATGGCCTATCTGTAAATCTGGTGTTTCATTTTGGACTAAAGCTGATTTAAGACAGCAGATTTACTTTATTGGTAATATTCCAGCATGGTGGTATGAATGTTTGATGATGTTTATTTTCTTAGGTGTTCTTGCTGTTGATCAGCTTACTCGACAAAGAAATGTTTTTGTTCTAACAGAATTATCGAGAGCAAGACTTTATCAAAATATTGGATTTTTCTTTATTGCTTATTTATTCCATTATTTGCCATTTTTCCTGATGGGTAGACAGAAGTTTTTACATCATTACTTACCAGCACATATGATTGCTGCTTTGATTGCAGCATCTGTTACCGAAGTTTTATTTACAAACAACAGAACTGTACCATTTTGTTCGAAAGGAGAGAAACCAAACAAGCTAAACACTGTTTTATACATGTCTTTTGTTGTTTTATTGTTAGCTGTTATTGTTTCAAGTTTCATTTTCTTTGCACCAATCACATATGGTAATGTATCATTATCAGTTCCAGAAGTTTTGAGTAGACAATGGATGAACATTAAATTACAATTTGGTAAATAAAGTTAAAAAGTAGCTGTATCTATAAAATCTATATTTTTCATAAAAGTAGAATATTCAAGTTAATGACCCTTGGTTGGGAATGGGAGGAATCTGTGTAATCTACTTACTATTTCCAAATAGTTTGGCTCGGATTCAGGAGATAAAAGAGAATGTCTGATCATAAAGTCAACAATAACAGCACCACAGTTATCTTTGAACTCACCATTGAACAACCTTGTTTTTATTTCATTTATTGTCATCAACTTGAAATCTTCTGATTCGTTATCGACAGGGTGTGGTACCCTAGTCTCATCCATCTCAAGATCGTAGATATATTCGACTTCAGGTTGAATTAGACCCAACTCTGTCTCAAAATCAAATGGTTTAACCTGGTAAAGATATGATATCATTCCACAAGAACGTATTCTACCATTCAGATATGCTTCATCCAATCCAGCTTCTTCATAGCATTCCTTGTAAACAGTTTCTATAGGTCCATATGGAAATCCCAAACCTCCACCTACTGTATTGTCAAGCATACCTGGATATGTTGGTTTATCAGCTGAACGACGTGGTATCCAGAGACTGTACTCCCCTTTGTTATTCTTTGTGAATCCATTGATATGAACCCCATACATAACTACACCAAGTAATGGACACATAGCTCTTTCCAGTTTGAAGTAAGGTTGCTTGTGTTGATCATATATTGTATAGAATTCATTTCTCCAACCTTTCAGTGTTTCAAATTTGTTAGTTGATTTCCACAGGTTTCCCACTGCAACAAGAGCTTGCTCTCTCAATGCTTGGGTATTTAAGCTCTCATTTATTTTGATTGTACGGTCATCATGGTTTACTATGAAAAACTCTTCAAATTGGGCCAGTTGATCGACAACAAATTTAAGTTGGTAACCAAGTTGGAATGATCCATCATGGGATATGAATGTATAGACATTTTGTAAGAATTCGTTCTGTGAAGCTTCATGACTGTACGGTACAACATCGACTTTCTTGATCACGTCTATTAGAGAGTTCATCCTTGAAAAATATGGTGTGCTGGTTTGGAACAATGATGGTGCTTAGTATCAACTATTGCTTAGGCCTCAGCGCTTTTAGATTGTTGATATCCATTTTTTAGTCTGAAATGTGATTTGTTGACACATTACATAAAAATGTGCCACAAGATTTATCTACTAAATTAATAGAAGGTGTTAAACAAGCAAGACTATTATACATCAATCGTTAATTTGAAGGCTGACTTTTCTTGAGTATTACTAATTAAACTATACATCCTTTAAAATTATGTGCGTGCGAGCTTTACAAACTAAAGTAATTGCTTGGGTATATCATGATTCCACTTTATCTAAAAGATAAAGTGAGTTTATATTGACATGGTAAATTTCAAGTTGGTAGTTATAGAAGAGATCATAGTCATATGGAGATCTTGGCGGAACTTCATCACCTTTAATCAGTTTGTAGTCCACTGATAGAATATTGTCGGCAGACATTATGGTACCTGAACTAGTCTTAGGTACTAATTTTGTGCTGAACTTGAAAACAGATTTGAAGTCAAATTGATTTTTCATTTTCATTTCTATGTGAAGTTTAATGTATGGTTCATCTTCATTCACTATCAAATGCAATTTGTTGGAATTGGAACTCTGATTTTCGAGTTTGGTTTCTTCAAGTGTCAAATCTAGTGGGTTGTAAGTTGATTCAAGATTTTTCAAACGAAACATCGTTTTATAAGAGAAAGTATTGTCATATTGTTGTAGTCTATGTTGCAAATTTTCAAACAAGAGATGACGAGGAGTTTGAGAGAGGGCATTAAGTTTCAACGTAACTGCATCAAGGTCGACGTTAGCTATTTGCTGTCCAAAGGTTTTGGGAGTGTTCAACTGAGTGACAGGATTGGACACGCAAACTGTGTTGAAAGTTTCTGCCAAGTGGTGATGTACTTGTGGTGAGAACACACTGATGAACATATTTTCAGCAGAGACAACGTTGTTTATTTTAGATGTTATAACTGAAGTACACATGTTATTTAACTCGGAGTTTGTGTACAACAGTTTAGACAAGCTTCGAGCCGGCAGCTTGTCTATTATTTCCAGTTGCAGTTCAGTTGGGAGATATGTAAATGTCATCTTGATTGGTTCTTTATTCACAAAGAAGGAAAAGAAGTAAGAGAAAACATTAGAAGTAACTGCATCTCGTTAAGACATGTTGTGATTCAAATATAGGGTTGTAACAGTTCAGGATTACACTTTACTGATAATAGGCCCATTTGTTCAGCTGATTTCCACATCTTGGCTGGAAAACGTCTCTCCGAGCTCCGGGATTGCACGAGATGCTGCAGGAAAAAAAAACTCCGTTTTCTCCGGGTTTCTACGAAGCAGGGCACGTGACATAGGCACGTGATTGCTGTTGTTGGAGGAGGCTCGTCAAGACGTCCGGGATGCTTTACCCGGCGTTGGGAAAGAACTTTGTTGATGAACTAGTACTGTGGGTTTTTCAATAAGACCGACCATTGGTCAACCCGTCCGGTTGATTTCATACATAGACGTGCCACACGCTGACTCGATTCAATTCTAAGCTACATATACCAGTTATATACAATGTCAGTTGCCCGTGGTTTAAGATTTGCTTTTCCACTCAGAACCATGGCTACTGAGGCTTCGGCAGCTGAGGGAACATCTGCAGCAACCGCAGCGACAGCAGCAACAACTTCTGGGGTAACCGCTCCAGCTTCTTCAGACGTTGATGGTAAAATGAGCTCCCTATTAGATAAATTAGCAGCAATTACTGACTCCCCTGTTGTATCAAAGGAAGAAGGTATGATGAAATCCAAAAGGAACTTCAAGAAATCACATGGAAAGGGTGAACGTGAGTTTCGAAAGAATGATGCATCCAGAAATGCTAGTTCGAGAGGCCCCCAAAGTAGGACAAACAACAACAGACAAAGAAAAGAAAGACAAACTGTCTCTCATTTTGATAAGATCAGAAACTCCAAAAAGAGCACTATTAATGCCACCAAAACTGAATCTACTTTAAATGAATCAGGTTTATCTTTTGCTGATATGCAAGAACAAAAAGCTCTTTACATCAGGAGAAAATTAGATTCCAAACCTACTAATAGAATAATCACACCTGGGCAATTGTTGTACGATTTCGTGACATCACGCGCAGTCCACAAGACATTAGTGTATGATCCTGCTTCTGATCGTTTTGCAGCATTAAAAGCTCCAAGTAATACATACAAAGTCGATACGATTAACAAGAGTGAGTTGGAATTATTAAAGGATCAAATGGGCTACTCTACGAAATCTCGTTTACTAAGAGCTTTGGAGCAACTGACCACCAAGAGAGGTTTCAAATTGGTAGATGTGGAGAAGCATAATTCTCAATATTTACCATATTCTGCCGGAATTTACCCATATGCGAATACCACTTTACCTAACAATTTACAAAGGCCTTTTGCAAACTTGAAGAACTTGAAAAATATTTCACAAGAAGAAATAGCTTACACAATTGCAACTGTCGTAAGAGGTGAAAGACAGGAATTAACCGTGGATCCAGAAATGAAGTTCCCAACTGCAAGGGCTGAGCTCAATGCACATGTAGTTGTGAATAACTTGAACAGAAATGCTCAATTACAAGTCGATAATTTACATAAGTCTATGGCACCTGTTATGCTGGGTGAAGCACCTGTTAAATCACTTCCTCAACCTATCGTTCCTCCAAAGAAGATATAATTTTCTAATTAAACCTGTTTATAGTTAATGCTTATTTATTCCCTAACTTGCACTTATGTTAAAAGATCTGGTAAAAAATCACAAGTAGTGAGCGAGTAGCGACGATCGTCGTTCAATTTTTCACAATTTAGAGATGTCACCCTGGAGCATCCTCGACATTTTTATTTCACATAATGATAATAGAGACAATTCAGATATTTCAATCTTGTGATATACCAAATTATCATTCGAAGAACAATAACGAACCAAAGTCATGTTTGCATCAATAAGTAAACGTATGTTTTCGTCATCGAAAATAATACTGCAAAAAGAAACTACAAATCTTGATGCTCAGAAAATCATCCATATGCAACAGTTACTTAAATACTACGAACCGGAAGTTGTTGATTCTATTCTTAAAGCTGAAAGTGCTATTGAGCCTGAACATTTTGCAAAGAGAAAATTGAATCCAGTTCAATTTGCGCCACATTTTATAACTGATTTCACACAGAAGAGTGATTATTTTGATCATAAACTTTCCGAGCCAAATAATTTCACTAAAATTTCACAACCAAATCAAGTCGAAATACCAAAGAATCAAATCCTAGATACTGAAGGTAATGGGAAGAGATCTGAATTAGGTGAATTAGCGAAAAAGTTGTCATTAGCAACAGGTTTTGATGAATCATATATTATGGGGTTGAAAGTTAAAACTTTGATTTTAAAGACAGTGAAAAATCAAACTTCAAAGGGTAAAATTGTTTCCTTTTATGCAATGGTTTGTGCAGGTGATGGTAATGGTATGTTAGGTATTGGTGAAGGTAAAGATCCAGAAGAACCAAGTTCAGCAATATTGAAAGCTCATTGGCAAGCTGTGAAGAATTTAGTAAAAGTTCCAAGATTAGAAGATAGAACCATTTTTGGTAATATTGAACATAAATATGGTGCATCTATTGTACATTTAAGATCTGCACCACCCGGTTCAGGTTTAAGATGTAATCCAATGGTTTTCGAATTAGCACAATGTGCAGGTATCAAAGATTTATCATCAAAAGTTTACAGATCAAGGAATAAAATGAATGTTATCAAATGTACGATAGAAGCTTTATTAAAACAAAAGACGACTGAAGAAATGGCATTAGAGAGAGGAAAGAAGGTTGTTGATTTGAGAAAAGTTTATTATTCTGTTGAAAAGAAACAGTGATTGCATTATATTTCTCATTCATTTATTACCCATTCTACTTATTAATGTATTTATAAACTACATATGACTATTTTCTGTACATAATTCCTTAAATTAATTTTACAATTAAGTGGAAAGCAAAGAAAAAACAGAGACTATGATTTTTTTGTTTTGGTCTTCTTTTGCGTTGCTTCTGCTACCAACTCTTCGAAAATTTTAGCCTCTTCTGCTTCCCAGCTAGATCTCTTCGTATTTTTGAAAACTGTACCTATTATTTTCAATGCCTCTGCTCTTTCAATTCTTTTCGACTTGGGGACAGTATCATCATATAAAACATTATTCACAACTTCTCTCAAATTAGAAGATATTTCCATATGTGAACCTCTCCAAGCAGCAGCTAAAATCTTTCCCATTAACAGTTTCTCCATTTCTGCAACTTCTTCTTCTGTGGGAACAGGTTTTTCTTCCTCTCCCTGTTTTTTATCATCCTCTTTCCCTACACTAACATTACCAGACTCAATACTATTCACCAATGTCTCACCTTCAGTAGTTTCATATTCACCAAAATTTTTATCATCCGATTTTGTAGTTTCATTATCTTCAGCTTCCTGCTTTTTCAGTTCCTTCTCTCTTCTTTCAGTCATACTTGATAATTCTTGCATTGTACGCTGTGCATCTAATGCTATACTAATAGTTGAATAAGTATCTTTTATTATTCCACCTTTCTCTTTCAAAGTACCATACCAACCACCGATTCCCCAAAAGGTGTTTTCTGCTTTCAAAAAAGTGTTTGCCTTATTATAATAGATCGATCCAATGGTATGGAGTAATTCCAAACCAAAAGATTCCATCTTGAGATTTTCTGCCTCCAATCTAAATTTTTCCTTAAAAGATTCAATAACATCAGGAGATTTATCTGTTTCAGTATACAAAGATAACCTATTTATTAGCTTTTGAGTTAAATCTTTCTGAATTTCTTCTCTATATTTCTCTTGTTCTTCTTCTAATTTTTTTCTCTCTGCTTCTAATTTTTTATTCTTTTCTTCTTCAATCAACTTTTTCTGTTCCTCGGATGTGAGTCCATTCAGATTGGTGTCACCTAATAACATTGTAGATTTTATTGATGAATTTGCATCATAATATCGTTCACCTTCCTTCATTTGATCAATTTCAGCAGCATTCTGTTCTTCTTCCCTGTTTTGTAGTTCCATTTCCTTTGTTAAATTTTTCAACATTGTTAGTTCACCAACATATGGCAAAAATGATTCACCACCGAAAATTTGGTCAAAGAATTTCTCTGGATCAGCCATTTCCGAGGTATTACCTTCTTGAATACCATATTGATCATATTTTGCTCTCTTCTCTTTATCACTTAAAATTTGGTAAGCTTGACTTATTTTCTTAAACGTTTCAGCGGCTTCTTCATCATTTGGATTTTTATCAGGGTGATACTTGATTGCAAGTTTCCTATACGCTTTCTTAATCTCAAGCTCAGTTGCTGAAGTTTTCACTTCTAACAAATCATAATATTGAGTATCTTTAACCATCACAGATGATTGAATTGATATTTGTTATAAGTACTGGTAATTTACGAGGGCACTACTTTTACACACATTACATGTTAAACACAAAGCCAAAAAAATATTTGGTTGGTGGCTGCGAAGTTTTCAAATTCGAGCCATCTGGCCAAAACATGATGAATGATAATACTACTTACTTTATAATTTATCTATCTACTCAACTTACAAACCAGCTCTTCTCTTCTTTTGTGCAGGTGTACATTTTTCACCTTTCAAAATGTCTTCTTTGACCATAGTGTCTGCTTGCACTCTTTTAGGGATGTATTCAAGGAGAGATTCCAATTCATCATCATCAGGTACCTTAACAACACCGTTGTCATCACCCATGATGATATCACCAGGATTGATGGTTTCAATGTAAGGTTCAGGATAGCCGTCAATGAGAATTTCAAGCGGGACATTGATACCAACCATTTTCACTACAGGTCCGTGCGCTGCAGTACCCAATCCGAAGGAGAAGACGTCTCTGTTTAGCTCCAAATGCTCATCGATATCTCTCACCCTACCAAACACGACAGTGCCGTTACTCTTAAGATAGTTTGCTCTAGTCGACATTAGACCGCCGTACAAAGCGTTAGTCATCTTTGTGAATGGGGCTGAAGTTTTCTGCAAGTTCAACGTGGTAGCAATCACCAAAACAGAGTCTTCTGGTAGCTCATCGATGTATCCACCCCCGATAGCTTCTCTTGGGTCGTCTTTCGGAGCAAACAATACAGTGTAGGCCTTACCGACCATAGTTTTCTTATCCGCATTGGATGAGTATCTCTTTAAATTAGGCAGTGAACCACCGTACTTGTTCTTGTACTTGACTAGTGCGTCTGAGAGATCGCAGGTGGCGTACTTGGAGAGGATCTGCACCAGTTTCTTTGTCTCGAGTGGCATTGGCTGGGAGAGATGCAGAGTGGAGGGCTGTAGAGTGATGTACAGTGCTGTGGAGTGCTGTCCCAGTGGTCTCTGATCCTGGGGAATCGAATCTAGTTCCCCAGACGCAGGCGCAGACCCTAGCCTCTCTGTCTCGATCGGCGCGTCCGTTCCGCCGAAGTGAGACAGTTCTGCTCTCTCTGGGTTCCTCCCACGATCTGCTCCAGCAACTCTTCAGCAAACGCTTGTCTGCTTCTGCTGGAGTTCAGAGATGGCGGAGTCGTTTGTGTGCAGTTTTGTGGAGCCGTGGTTTGATCACGGAGGGGAAACAACAGTGGATCAGATCAATATATCCCCAGATGCTCATATGCTCATCGCTTAGAGCAGTTTGATAGAGCAACTACCCTCAAATGCTAGCCGTCTAATGTGCTTCCGGGTGATACTTGGATAATTTCTCAACACCAGGAGCAGCGATACAAGCTGTCTTGCTAATGGGATGATGATGGTGATGGTGATGATGATGGTGATGCGGTGAATCTGGTTCCGTCGGCTTCTGCTGGGGGCTCGGCTGGAGGCTCGTTAATTTTCTGTCGCTGGGCGATAAGAGGGAGACAGGCCCGGTTGGCAGGGGAAACGGAACGGAAACACAGGTCTTGCAAATGGGCAGCAGTGTACACAATTGTTTGGACAAAGATAGTTTCTCAACGCCACAAACTCGCTTTGCTTGTAACCGCTCAACATTGCTATGCTGTTACCATCTATGAATGTAAAGTGGTTGGTGTTTTCAATTTGTTTTCTTGTGTCTATACGAGACATCAAAGTCTACGCTTTTGCCGCTCCTGCAAGCATCCTGGATCTCGGAGTTGTTGCAAAGCCTCTAGATTCAGTGATTTACTTTGCAAAAAGCCTAATACATGCTGTTTATCCCCCCAAGGAGTCCTCTATAGTGATTGATGATGAGATCATATCGATATATGATTTCACCAATAAAACATCAAGCAATGAATTTGAATTGTGGCTAAGTAAACAAACAGAAGTTTCCTTTAATAGAATTCTTGATAATATAGGTGGAATTGGCGCTCTACCTCAGAATGTATCCGAAGGAGCTGTTATTGCGTCTCCTTCCAAATCACAGCCCAATTATTTCTATCAATGGGTCAGAGACGCTGCAATCACAATGGATTCTTTAGTTGAATATCTTCATGATCACGTAGATGGAAAAGATACAGAGTATGCGACTAAACTTAGATTCGCAATTGAAGCTTACATCGCCAATAATTATATCTTACAAAGATTAGATAATAAGTCCGGGACCTGGAAATCTAAAGATTCTTTGGGAGAACCGAAATTCATGGTAAATTCAACTCCTTTTAATGAACATTGGGGTAGACCACAACGTGATGGCCCAGGACTCCGTGTGATTACAATTTTCAATTATTTGAAATATTTGATCCAAAATAATATTGAGGTCACTCATAAAAAATTGCCCGATTTGAAATATATCTATGAACAGATTGTGAAAAATGATCTTAAATATATCATAAATAGTTGGAACAAAATTGGATTTGATTTATGGGAAGAGGTTAATTCATTTCATTTTTTCACTTCAATTACAATGTTGAAAGCTTTGAAAGTTGGAATGGAGTTAGCTGTAACATTTGAGGATGATGATTTTCTCAATAGATTAAGGATCGCCTTCACTTCTTTACGTATGTTCATTTTGGTTGAATCTGGGTTTAAAGATCCTAAAGTCCCATATATAATTGAGACGCCATCTTCACTTTATACAGGCGAGAGATCAGGATTAGATGTTGCTTCGATCTTAGGTTGTTTGAAATCACATGATCTTGATGATGGTACAGACCTGATTGCAATTCCGTTTCCGATAACAGATTCCGCTATAATGAGTTCATTAATTGGTTTACTGAATGATATGAAATATCGTTATCCAATAAATCATAATAGAGATAACCTAGCAAAAGGAATTGCAATAGGTAGATACCCTGAAGATGTTTATGATGGTTATGGTATTACTGAAGGTAATCCATGGTTTATCGCAACTGCAAGTGCCGCTGAATTTTTCTACAAATTTGCGTATCATCTCTATAACCAAGAGCAAGATTTAATTATAACTAAAGAACAATATCCATTTTATTCTACTTTTATTAATCTCAACCCAATAATTCAGGAAGATAGAGTTATAATGCCATTTAATTCAGACGCTTTTATCAAAACTACTTTATCTTTAATGGATTATGCGGATTCTTTCTTGGAAGTGATAAAGATTCATGTTGATGCAGAAGGTCATATGAGTGAACAATTTAATAAATATACTGGTTATATGGAAGGTGCTGAAGATCTTACTTGGAGTTATGGCTCCTTTTGGAGTGCAATGAGATGGAGGACTAGGGCAAAAGATATCATGGACAGTTGATTTTTACCTTTGCAAGTTTATATATAGAATATTTGTAACTGTTTTCTTCTTCTTTCCCTCCCTATATAATTCACGTATCAATCCTTTGTTTTCAACTTTATTGTGTGAATGCCACTTCTTCTGGTAGTTCAAATGAAATGCAGTACATTAGTTTACATGGAGCCACTTGTCTGACAACATGAAACTTTACCTTTTCCTTTGGTATTTCAAAATTGAGTTGCTCTACGATTTTCTTATGCATTCTTTTTTCAAGTTCAGCTTCAACATCTCCTACTATTTCTTCTTCCTTGTATTTCTCAAAATGATGAACATTGATCACTGGTAGTTTATAACCCGGAAGATTCTTAACTTCATCTTTGGTCATATCTTTAAAGCCATTCGTAAATAAACCCTTAAATGCTTCAACAAATGTAATTGCAGAATCAGGTAGATTCATGATATAATGAGAAACAAATCTTGGCACATCTACACTTGAAGTTCTCTTTTTGCTTGAGTTATCTCCAGAATTTTGATTAGCCTTCTTACCTTTACTGCCACTACTCAATATTTTGACAGGATATTTGATAGAAGGAACCTTCTCTTGAAATTCTCGTAAAATTCGTGGTGACTGTTTAATAAATTCTTTACCATCAAAATTAGATGGTTTCACAAAGAGATCAACCTTGTTAGCTTCAATATTATATTTCAAGTACTTGTATGATTCCGGGTTCAAATCATTTGCAAAAACAATACATAATTTTTTACCTGCAGGAACCGCAAACGGTCCAACACCGGCCATTACATCACATACTATATCACCAGGTTTGAATGAATTAATTAACCTCTCATGTTCTGTTGCAAGCCTTGAATTCCAGTATACTCTCTGAAAATCAAAAGTGAATAAACAACCACTTTCCTTTTGCGTTACAACAAAATCATTTTCACCAGCTAAAACCTCCATTTCAAAAGTTCTGAATTCTGATGTTATATTATTGGTTTTATTGACAACTGTTCTAATATTAGGGAATTTTTCTAATATTACTTCTCCGATAATATTTCTATAAGGCATATACTGCTCTTTCAAATTTAAATGAGCTAAATGGCCGGCCACAGTGAAAGCACTAGGACACTGATCAACAAGATTATCCGGTAAAATAGCTTTCAGTATATCATCATAAGGCCAGTAATCAAAGTCGAATTTAACCTCATATACTTTAAATATACATCCAAGATCTTTAATTCTCTGATATTGCTCATCTGAAACTTTCGATTTTAATAGCTCCGGTTCATAGAAATCATCTTTCAAATGGCTCATATCTTCCTCTGTCACTGAAATATCTTCTTTCAAAAGTAGAGCTTTGATCTTTGGATTCTTTTCACTGATCTTAGTTAAAATATTTTCCGATAGTTCGGATTTTTTAAATTCAACTAATGATGGCTGCTGCGGTATATTAAGGACAATAGAGTTTGGTGATGTTCTATTCTTTCTATCAAGGAACTCATTAACATGTCGAATTTCCGGTAACAGTAAAGCCCAAACTTTTTTAGTAACTAAGAATTTTGACTTATCTAGTTTTTTCATACCAATATTTCTTGGTGGTTGCATTTGTGAAATTGAAATCAAAGAGGACATTTTTCTCACAAATTTTAACGAATTGCTCATGAACTACTTCTAAAATGTATTGTTCACTTGCATCTTCCTCCTCAAGTAATTTTGATCTTGATCTGAATGAAAAGAATCTGAAATAACAGTTTCAAAATGAACTTTCCATTGTCACGTGACTCACAAGTGGATTGAGATAATTCTTTATTACATTGATTATTTCATGTTTATGATGAGCGTCTTATTCTACCATCATCATCATAATCTGAACATAGTTCATTGTTTGAATAGAGTATAATAACAATGCTGTTATATTAGGGCTAATCCTTTAGTTAGGTGTTGACATCAATTTAATGATGTGGCAAAAGTGAAATTTCAAACGGGGCAATAATAGGTACAGCATCGTAAGGTTAAGTTCAAAATAACTTTTTATTTCCACGTTCAGTTGTATCTCTTGATAGATACTTTATAAATTTGAAGGTATACTAATATGGAAGATTATCTGATGTACTCTGACTATGTCAGAGCATCGGCTGAAATTCAAGAGGATCAACAAATTAGGGTTCAAGATTTTAGCCCAGGTCAGGGTCAGCATAATGGAAGATCTGAAACAGATATGAACCGTATTCCTGCTAATATAAGCGCATCCTCTTTTAATGATACTTATCCTACACCAAGGAAATCTAGACGTCAAATAAAGGAAGAATGTAATGCTTTGTTAAATGATGATCCTTATTTTTCATATAATATTGATCCATCTCAACCAATTTCAGAAAATGAGATAAAACTGATTTTTGAAAATGTTTGTTTTGTCTTTGGATTTCAAGAAGATAGTTGCAAAAATGTATTAGAATTATTTATGTCGCAGCTTGATTCCAAGTCAAGTAGGATGCCTGCCTCAAATGCATTAGCATTGTTACATTCAGAATACATTGGAGGTGAGCATGCAAACTTTCGAAAGTGGTATTTTTGTGCTATGCTAGAGGAAGACTCTGAATTGATGGAAGGTGTTGAAGCTCTTGGTAGTAAAAGCAAAACTAAAGGAAGTAATTCGATAAATTTAGATTTTTATTCACGGAAAAAACACGAGATTGTAGAATACAATTGGAGAAGGAGAATGTACTTGTTATCACCTCATGAAATTGTTCAACAAATTGCTCTTTTTCTAATGATATGGGGGGAATCTAACAATATGCGATTTGCACCTGAATTGTTGTGCTTTATTTTTAAATGTGCACTTGACTATCTGGATCATGTTACAGAAAACAAGCTTGAAGAAAAACTCCCAGAAAATGACTTTTTGGACAGAATAATAACACCATTGTATAAATATTATAGAGAGCAACAATATGAACAAAGGGATGGTGCATACATTAGACGTGAAAAAGACCATCATAAAACAGTTGGATATGATGATATAAATCAGCTTTTCTGGTATTATGAAGGCATCAAAAGGTTGAAAATTTCAAAGAAAAGTAAAGACCGATTTATTGATATTGAAAGGACAGAGCGGTACAAACGATTGGGTGAGATTAAATGGGAATATTCATTTTACAAAACTTACAAAGAGAAACGTTCATGGTGGCATTTAGCTACCAACTTTAGTAGAATTTGGATTATCCATTTGAACATATTTTGGTACTACTCAAGTTTCAACTCCCCTACATTGTACACCGTTGATTACAGCTATTTGCTAAATAACCAGCCAACGATGCAAGCAAGATTTTCAATTGTTTCTTTAGGCAGTACCGTTGGCTGTTTAGTTCAAATTTTAGGAACAATTTTTGAGTTTTCCTACGTTCCACGAAAATGGCCTGGAAGACCTAACTTATGGAGACGCTTATTTTTTCTAATATTAATAACTATCATAAACTTTGCGCCATCAGTTTTTGTGCTTGGATACATACCTTTAGATGCTGTGTCTCATGTGGGATTTATCATATCTGTAATTCAATTCAGCGTGTCATTGCTTACAACAATTTGGATGGCATTTCAGCCACCTTTTAACTCCTTCAATTTTATGTTTTCAAGTAATCGTATCTACGATCCAATAAAAGTCTTTACTGGAAGTTTTCCTGCCCTAGGCAAAACTAGCCGAGTGATTTCAATTCTTATGTGGATTTTGGTTTTCGGAGCAAAGTTTCTAGAGTCTTACTTTTTTTTGACCCTTTCACTCAGAGATCCTATCAGAAATTTAAATTTACTTGATCATTCTAGGTGTTATGGAGATACCTCACTTAAGAACACATTTTGCAAACAACAAAACAATGTGGTTTTGGTTTTGATGTATTTAACTGATGTGATATTATTTTTTTTGGATACATACTTATGGTACATCATTTGGAACTGCGTAATTTCTCTTTCATTGTCGTTCTCGAGTGGAATATCGATGTTATCACCTTGGAGGAATGTTTATACGAGATTACCAACAAGAATATACTCTAAACTTTTGGCCACATCCAAAATGGAAGTCAAATATGATTCTGCTCATTTGATCTCACAAATTTGGAATGCTTTCGTTGTTTCTATGTATCGAGAGCATTTGATTAACCAAGACCAACTTCATAAACTGACTTATACAATGATATTAGATGATACTACTGGTGATATGACTATTAAAGCACCTTCTTTCTTTTTGTATCAAGACGATAGTGGTAATGACCCTTGTGATTATTTTCCAACTGATTCAGAAGCGGAGAGGAGGGTATCATTCTTTGCACAAAGTATGTGTACATCCATTCCTGAGCCAATCCCCGTGGAAGCTCTGCCATCATTTACTGTTTTTATACCCCACTATTCTGAGAAGATATTACTTGAGTTAAAAGAGATTATCAAACAAGATCCAAGCTCTAAAATGTCATTACTAGAGTACTTAAAGGAAATGTATCCTCACGAATGGTCTAATTTTGTTGCAGATACTAAAATAATGGCCGTCTCTCAACTGATGCAAAGTGATGCCACTGCGGAGTCTGCAAAGTCTAATCCACTTACATCTAGTGATTCTGTGAAATCAGAAAAGGATTTCATTGACAACAAGATTAATGATTTACCCTTATATTGTATTGGTTATAAGTCATCAGCTCCAGAATATATTATGAGAACGAGAATATGGGCATCATTGAAGACACAAACACTTTATAGAACAGTTTCTGGTTTCATGAACTATTCCAAAGCTATTGCAGTATTGCATAAGACAGAGAATCCTGAAATGGATGCTTTTTTCGGCGATCGTGATGTTTTCAACAGATATTTAGAAATTCTTTCTGATAGAAAATTTAAATTGTTGATTTCCCTGCAAAGGTTACAATCATTCAATGAACAAGAAAATTTAAATCTAAGAGCAATGATTAACACATATCCACAAATTCAAATTGCTTCTTTGAATACTGAAACAGACCCGGAAACAAAAGAGCAAAAGTTCTTTTCGGTTCTTTATTCGATAGAAGAGGCTGATGACCCGGATGATCCAATGAAGAAAGGAAATAAGTTGAAGGAAAAATATAGAATAAAATTATCAGGAAATCCTATATTAGGTGATGGGAAATCAGACAATCAAAATTTATCAGTCATTTATTATCGAGGTGAGTTTATCCAAGTTATTGATGCTAATCAAGATAATTATCTTGAAGAATGTATGAAAATTAGGTCAGTTTTAGGAGAGTTTGAAACATTAGAGGATTGTGTTGACTATCCTTACATACCATCTGTGACATATCAAAATAAATATCCTGTGGCTATTTTAGGTGCAAGAGAATACATATTCTCTGAGAATTCTGGTGTTTTGGGAGATGTTGCTGCCTCAAAGGAACAGACATTTGGGACTATGTTTGCACGTACGCTTTCCAAAATTGGTGGGAAACTTCACTATGGACATCCAGATTTTTTGAATGCTATATTTATGTGTACGAGAGGTGGAGTCTCAAAAGCACAGAAGGGATTACATTTGAATGAGGATATTTATGCTGGTATGAATGCAATTTGTAGGGGTGGTAGAATAAAACATTGTGACTATTATCAATGTGGAAAGGGCAGAGATTTAGGTTTCAGTTCCATTTTGAATTTCACAACAAAAATTGGTGGAGGAATGGGAGAGCAGCTTTTATCAAGAGAATACTATTACATTGGAACTCAAATGTCACTTGATAGATTCTTATCATTTTATTATGCTCATCCTGGTTTTCATATCAACAATTTATTTATTATGTTGTCATTAGAAGTGTTTATGCTTACCGTTGTTAACCTAGGAGCGTTGAATTATGAATTAATTCCTTGTATTTATGATAAAGATGTTCCTATCACAGACTTGCAAATTCCTATTGGATGTCAAAATCTACAACCTGTGTTAGATTGGGTTTACAGATATGTTCTATCAATTTTTATTTGTTTCTTTATTTCATTTGTTCCATTAGTTTTACATGAATTATCAGAAAGAGGGATATGGAGAGCTTCAAGTAGATTACTTATGCATTTTATGTCAATGTCTCCTATATTTGAGGTTTTTGTTTGTCAAATATATACTGATTCATTGAAGAAGGATATTATATTTGGTGGTGCAAAATATATTTCAACAGGAAGAGGATTCTCTATCACACGAGTTTCATTTACAAGATTATATTCTGCATATGCGCCTACATCAATTTATGCAGCGGCTAGGTTATTTTTGTTGTTATTGTTTGCTACTATAACTATGTGGCAACCATCAATATTATGGTTTTGGATCACATTGATTTCATTAACACTTTCTCCATTCATTTTCAATCCACATCAATTTTCATGGGTTGAATTTTTCTTGGATTATAGAGAATTTGTTAGATGGTTAAGTAGAGGTAATTCTAAATGGCATATGAATTCATGGATTACTTATACTAGACTTACAAGGTCAAAATTTACAGGTTTCAAGAGGAAGAAATTGAATGCTGATGGTACAATTGAGAAGATTCAAGATGATAATCGGAAAGCGCCATTTTTCAATACATTATTTGCTGAAGTTTTAGCACCATTTTTACAAACATTTTTATTAATTATTGCATATATGTTTATGAATTCTCAATCTGGTGTTGATAATCCTGAGGAAGTTAATTTAATTTTTAGATTGATTATTGTAACATTTATGCCAATAATTTTAAATTCAATAGTATTAATGATTTTATTCCCATTTTCATTATTTGGAGCATCAATTTTAAGTATTTGTTGTACTAAAATACCATCAGTTTTAGCATTTATTGCACATTCATTAGGTATATTAATTCATTTAATAATATTTGAAATTATTTGGATTTTAGAGAGCTTTAATTTTAGTCGTACATTAATTTTATTTATTGCATCAATATTTCTACAAAGGAGTATATTCAAGAGTGGTAAATTATTATTTTTAAGTAGAGAATGGAAAGAAGATTTAAGTAATAGAGCTTGGTGGTCAGGTAAATGGGTTTTACTTGGTAAATATGCATTTACTCAACCATTAAGAGAATTTCTTGTTAAAATTAGTGAGATGAGTTTATTTAGTGTTGATTTTTTCATTGGACATAGTATATTAATATTACTTACACCATTATTATTAATACCATATATTGATCATTGGCATTCATGTATGATTATGTGGATTAGTCCATTAAGTAAATTAAGGTCACCAATTTTAGCTACGAGTAAAGAGATTAAAAGGAAAAGGGAAGCAACCAAATATGCAATATTATATTTTTGCAGTTTAATTTTTTTAAGTATTTGGATTATTGTACCAATCATTGCTAAGAATTTAATTGGTGATAATAAATTAATTGATTTATTACCTAATGAATCATTTGGATTAATTCAACCAAATAATCAGGATAATAATGATACAGGATCTAGGGCACCAAAAACAATTTTACAAACCAAACCAAAAGATAAAGAATTTAGTACATTTTGGATGTAATTGGAATTATTTGTTTAAAAAATTGTGTGTAAAAATAATTAGTTAAGGGAATATAAATATATATAAGTTTCTAAATTTAGTAAATATGAATGCATATATCAAGTACGTTATGGATGATTTTAATGGATCTATCTATGAGTCGCGAAACTGAAACTGATGAGTTCATAATTGCTGAAATTTGAGTTTATTAGGGAGGCTGGACTGAGATGGTGTGACGCGGTCAAGGTTGCTATGATCCGATTGGGCAATAGGTAAACAGAGCGGGCGCGGAAAAAGCAACGTGCAGCGAACCGAGCTGGGCGCGAAGAAAGTGGGAGAGGGGGGAGAGGGGGGAAGAGGGGGAAGCTTGCGGGAGATCTGGTGGGAGCGATTTTTACAGCGGGGGGAAAAGAAACGCGATTGCTGAGCGGAAGCCGGAAAAGGAAAAATACGGGAGTGAATTTTGTACGTTGCTCGCCAGTTGGAAGAATGCGAGAGAGAGAGAGAGAGAGAGAGAGAGAGAGAGGGAGGGAGGAATGTGAGTTTGCTAATTACTTGATAGTTTCTTTTACGCCTTTTTGTAGTTTTCTCTTGTATTTTGACTTACTATTTCAATTTAGCATCAGTAAAATCGAATCAAACAACATGTTATTCAATAAATTAACAAGTGTTGCGATTTCAGTTATTTCCATAATTGGATCAGTTAAATGTGACGATGATTTCCCAACCATTGAAGTTGTTGGTAATAAATTTTTCTATTCTAACAATCAATCACAATTTTATATTAGAGGTATTGCATATCAACAAGATGTTAGTGCAAGTGATAATACATCATTTGTTGATCCATTAGCAGATGAAGAAACATGTAAAAGAGATTTACCATATTTAACAGCATTGAATACCAATGTTTTAAGAGTTTATGCAATTAATGCAGAACAAGATCATGATGCATGTATGAATTTATTTAAAGATGCAGGAATTTATATTATTGCTGATTTAGCTGAACCAACATTATCAATTAATTCTAATGATCCAAAATGGAATTTAGAATTAATGGAAAGATATACATCAGTCGTTGATATGATGCAAAAATATGATAATGTTTTAGGTTTCTTTGCAGGTAATGAAGTTGTTTTCAATTCAACAAATGCAGATTCTGCACCATTTGTTAAGGCAGCAATTAGAGATGTTAAATCATATATTAAGGAGAAAGGTTATAGGGATATACCTGTTGGATATTCTGCAAATGATGATGCAGAAACTAGAGTTGCATCAGCTGATTATTTTGCATGTGGTGATGAAGATATTAAAGCTGATTTTTATGGTATCAATATGTATGAATGGTGTGGACAATCAACATTCGAGAAATCCGGTTTTGCAGATAGAACTAAAGAATTCTCCAATTTAACTGTACCAATTTTTTTCTCTGAATATGGATGTAATGAAGTTCAACCAAGAAAATTCACTGAAATTGCAGCAATGTTCAGTGATGAAATGACTGATGTTTGGTCTGGTGGTATTGTTTATATGTATTATCAAGAAGTTAATGATTATGGATTGGTTTCAGTTGAAGATGATGGTAGTATTTCAACTATGCCAGATTATCAATATTATTCATCAGAGATTAATAATGTTCATCCAACAACAGCAACAATCGATTCATTATCAACTTCTAATGTAGAAATGCAATGTCCATCATCATCTAAGGGATGGCCAGTTGCAACCAAATTACCACCAACACCAAACCAGGGAGCATGTGATTGTATGGAGAATTCATTAGAGTGTGTTATTCAAGACGATGTTGATGAAGATGATTATGAAGAATTATTTTCATACATTTGTGGACAAATTGACTGTGGAGGTATTACCGGTGATGGTAAGACCGGTAAATATGGAGCATACTCATTCTGTTCATCAAAGGAACAACTTTCATTTGTTTTGAACCTTTACTACTTGGAACAAAACAAGAGGAAGAATGCATGTGACTTTTCCGGTAGCGCGAAACTCGTTTCAGCTACAACCGCATCCTCATGTACAAGTGTTTTGTCACTAGCTGGACCATCAGGTTTAAGATCTGCAGCAGTTGTTACCGGTGCTGGTAACACCAGTGCAGGTACCACCACTACCGCCAAGAAGAGTACCACCACCGGTGCCACCACTGGTACCGCTGCCACCACTGGTACCGCTGCCACCACGAAATCCACCAGCAAGAGCAGTGTTTCCAGCATCTCTTCCACTTCCAAGGGTGGCGCTGAGCTTGTGCGCTCCTCCTCTGTGATGGGATTCTTTGGTGTTATTGCGGTGTTGATCTTGTAAAAGAGCTGAACCGCAACATCTCAGTTTCTTTGTGTGTTAGTTTCTTTGTTTCCTGTTTAGTTTAAATGTAATTGAGTTTCACCGTCCCAGTGTACCATCGCAGTTTCCCTTTGTCATTGCCATTGCCAAACAGAACTAGCAGCTGAGCACAATTGCCAAACCTTTGCGAGCAGCAGCTAGATGTAGATGTACGAGCTGAGCATTTGCGTTTGGCACCTGTTTGCCCCTCTGGTGGGAACTGCTCCTGTTAAGTAGAGACCCTGTCATCGCCGCCACAGGGGGCCCCACGCTCCCCTGCTGAGCCGCCGGGGCTTTGCCAGAGCGCCGGCCAATCAGCGCGCGCGCGGTGACGTCAGCGGGCCGGGGACACAAACAGGGACAAGACAGGACCCTGGCCAGATCTGCTGCTGCCGGCTGTTTGTTCTGTTTGTGTGGTTGGTGGTTGGTGGTTGGTGGTTGGTTGGTCCATGGTCCGTTTGCAGTGCTTGCTCGTGTTTGTTTTGCGACGCGCTCGCTGACCCGTGTTCGTGATCCTGCTATTAATATCTTCCGCTCCATTCCACGTACATAGCCTTCATCACCATTTATCACGAGTGTTCCTTTTTTATCCACCCGTCTTTCCATCTTTCGTTCCACCTACTCCGCGTCTTCCTTCCTACTTTTCCATTTCTTCCATCTCTTCCGTTCTTCTATCCTCACCTCTCCTCTCCTTTCTTCCCACATTCTATCAACTCTCTGCAACCTCACTCGCTATGAAACTCACCAATACTCTCGCTCTGTTGGCACCGCTGCTCGCAGCTCGTACCGCTCTCGCTGTCGATCCTGACTTCCCAACCATCGAAGTCATTGGAAACAAATTCTTCTACACAAACAACGGTTCCCAATTCTACATGAAAGGTATTGCGTATCAACAGAATACTGCAGGTTTAGATCATGATGCTAAATATATCGACCCACTCGCTTCAGATACTTGTTTAAGGGATATACCTTATTTCCAAGAACTCAGTACAAACACTTTGAGAATTTATGCTCTTAATGCTAGCGCGAATCATGACGTTTGTATGAAAGCTTTACAAGATGCAGGTATCTACGTCATTGCAGATTTATCTTCACCTGATGAATCAATCATTACAACTGATCCTGAATGGACTGTTGAATTATATGAAAGGTACACTTCCGTTGTCGATATGATGCAACAATATAATAACGTTTTAGGATTCTTCGCTGGTAATGAAGTAATCACCAACAATACTAATACTAATGTTGCTCCCTTCGTTAAAGCTGCTGTTAGAGATATGAAAGCTTATATTAAGGAGAAAGGTTATAGAAATATACCTGTTGGTTATTCCGCAAATGATGACGCTGATACAAGAGTCGCTTCAGCTGATTATTTTGCTTGCGGTGACGAAGATATCAAAGCTGATTTCTATGGTATTAATATGTACGAATGGTGTGGTAAATCTTCTTTTAAAACTTCAGGTTACGCTGATAGAACTAAAGAATTCTCAAATTTAACTATACCTGTTTTCTTCTCTGAATATGGTTGTAATGAAGTTCAACCAAGACCTTTCACTGAAGTTCAAGCTATTTTCGGTCCTGATATGACTGATGTTTGGTCCGGTGGTATCGTTTATATGTATTTTGAAGAAGAAAATAATTATGGTTTAGTCTCAATTGAAGATGGTAAAGTTTCAACATTACCTGATTTTAATAATTTGAAAACTGAAATGGAGAAAATTAGTCCAACTTATGCAACCGCTTCTGATGCTTCTAAAAGTGCTCATAGTTTCTCCTGTCCTCCAACTGGTTCTGATTGGAAAGCTGCAACTGCTTTACCTCCAACTCCAAATGATGAAGTCTGTAAATGTGTTCATGATTCGGTTTCTTGTGCTGTTTCTGATGACGTCGATGAAGAAGATTATGGTGATTTATTCAGTGTTGTTTGTAATTTTGTCAGTTGTGATGAAATCAATGCAAATGGTGAGAAAGGTCAATATGGTGCTTATTCTTTCTGTTCTCCTAAGGAGAAACTCAATTTTGTTTTGAATAAATATTATGAAGATCAAAATAAAAATAAGAAAGCTTGTGATTTCTCAGGTTCTGCAACTATAATATCTCCTTCTTCTGCTTCAACTTGTTCTGAAATTTTGAAAAACGCTTCTCAAACTTTCACTAATTCAAAAGGCTCTTCACCAACTTCAACTTCTGCTAAAACCACTAAAAATGGTTCTGATTCTTCTTCTAAAACTAATTCTGTTTCAAGTATCAGTTCAACTTCAAAAGATTTAGCTGCTACAATCGATAAACCTTTCAACTACATCGGTTTATCTTCAACTTATATCTTTACTTTAGTTTCAACTTTACTTGTCGCAAGTATATCCGCTGTTCTAATTTAAATCTTGAAGGAATTTAAGAAATGAATAACTCCCCCTCCCCCCTCTTTATACTTTACACTTTATATCTATCTTTTTTAAATTTTTAAGTTTTTAAAATTAAAATTAAAAAAAACTTTACTCTATTTAATCATGAAAATCTCGGCAAGTGCTTTCTCATCCATAACTGCAGCTCGTTTCTGTTTGATCCATTTAGATCTTAATGCCATTTTACTACCAATAACTCTACTACTCGTACTATCACTAGGTTTCAGCATCGATTCTCTAGTTATTTCTTCCTTATCTTTGCTCTTCTTTTCCTTCTTCTGTCTCTTCTCTTTCTTCTCTTTCTTCTCTTTCTTCTCTTTCTTCTCTTTCTTCTCTTTCTTCTCTTTCTTCTCTTTCTTCTCTTTCTTCTCTTTCTTCTCTTTCTTCTCTTTCTTCTCTTTCTTCTCTTTCTTCTCTTTCTTCTCTTTCTTCTCTTTCTTCTCCTTCTTGCTCTTCTTCTCTTTCTTCCCTTTCTTTTCCTTCTTGCTCTTCTTTTCCTTCTTTTCCTTCTTTTTCTTTTCCTTCTTCTCCTTCTTGCTCTTTTTGCTCTTCTTATTAATTGGCTCAATCTCTTCGGCTTTACGCTTCAAACTAACTTCAACAGGTTTCAAAATTTTATTCTCCTTATCCCATGTACTACTTAATGTACTCCCCTGTACAAAGTGAATCCCCCATCTACCATTCAAAATCCTTTCATTCCTTTTCCTATCAACTTCTTTATTTATTTCTTCTTCTTTACCATTTAATCTACCTAACAGTCTTTGAAATTCATCTAAATGTACATTCTCTCCACTATCAAATTCATCATTTTTCTGTCTCTTCTTGAATAAATTAGCTCCAAGCCCAACATTATCATTCTTAATCGTTATCTTAATATGTGTCGTTAATGCATTATTTGTCATACCTAATCCTTCACCTGGTTTCCATCCTAATTTACGTAAATATTTATGTCCAAACCTCTCTGTATTATTCGACCAATTCGTATTTCTTGGATCTATTCCAAACCTCTGTTTCGTCCTCGTACCAGCTAATCCCATTGCCTCTTTATAACTTGCGCCTATTTGTTACGGAGAAAGAATAGATAATTCTCTATACCTTCCTTATTCTTTATCTTTTATTCTTTTTACTTTTCTTTTCAATTTTCAAAATTTTTTTGATCCGTGCACCGCCGCTATTTTGTTCCCATCGTTTCTTTCAACTGTAATTTTTCAGAAAGGCGCGCGTGTCTACATCGTTGTTTGCATCTTCAAATAACCACCATTTTGTATTGTCTTGTACCTACCTCTTAACTTCATCACTTTTATTTTCCATTCTCTTACCCAGCAGTCCTTAATATAATACCAATCATGTCAGGTATACCTCAAGATATTAAAGAAATACTTGGAAATCTGTTATCTGCTTTAACATCACCTGACAATGCTTATCGTAAACAAGCTGAAACTGCACTTAATAATGATTGGACTTCAAAGGATAAAATTGATATTTTATTAGTTTATTTAGCTGATCAAGCATCAAATGGTTCAAATGATAATATAAGAGCTTTTGCAGCTGTTTTATTTAGACGTTTAGCAATTAGAGGTCCAACTTATCAAGGTTTCTCTGTAGCTGATAGACAAATTGATCATTTAAATGATATTGCTAAAATTGAAATTCGTCGTTTATTATTACAAGGATTCTTATCACCTCAAATTAAAAATGTTAAACATAAATTAGCTGATGCAATAGCTGAAGTTGCAAAAGATTTTAAATTTGATTGGCCTGATTTATTACCAACAATTTTACAATCTGTTGAAAGTAATGATCCAATTATGAAAGAATCTGCTTTTAGAATCATAACAACAACACCTCAAATTATTAGTAATCATAATTTAAATGAATCTTTCTTGAAAATGTTTCATTCAGGGTTTGAAGATAATTCTGATGATGTTATAATTTCAACTTGTACAGCTTTTGTTGCATTTTTCGAAAATTTACCAAAATCAAATTGGTCAATTTTATCACAATTATTACCAAATTTATTAAATTCTTTACCTAGATTATTGAATAATGGTAATGATTTAGCTTTAGCATCAGTTTTAGAAAGTTTGATAGATTTAGTTATAATTGCACCAAAAATTTTTAAACCAATGTTTGAAACAATTATTAATTTTTGTTCACAAGTTTCACAAAATAAAAATTTAGATTCAAATGCAAGATTAACAGCTTTAGAATTATTAACAACTTTTGCAGAATCTTCTCCAAATATGTGTAAAAGAGATCCAATCTATTCAAATACAATTGTAATTGTTACATTAAAATTATTAACAGAAGTTTGTATCGATGATGATGATTGTTCTGAATGGATTAATATCAAAGATCCAAATGATGAGGATGATGAAGAAGTTTTCAGTGCTGCTAGACAATCACTTGATAGAGTTTCACTAAAATTGAATGGTCAATGTTTAGCTGGTCCTTTATTTCAATTATTACCTCAAATGATTCAATCACAAGATTGGCATGAAAGACAAGCTGCTTTAATGGCTTTATCATCAGCTTGTGAAGGTTGTTCAGATGTTTTAACAACAGAAATTCCTAAAATTTTAGATTTAATTTTACCTTTATTAAATGATTCTCATCCAAGAGTTCAATATTCTTGTTGTAATGCTTTAGGTCAAATGTCAACAGATTTTGCTAATATAATTCAAAGAACTTCAGGTGATAGAATTTTAAGTGCTTTAATTTCAATTTTATCAACTTCAAATATTGCTAGAGTTCAAAATCATGCAGCTGCTGCTTTAGTTAATTTTTGTGAAGAAGCTTCACAAGATGTTTTAGAACCTTACCTTGATGATTTATTAAATAATTTATTAAATTTATTAAAATCTTCAAATTTACAATATGTTCAAGAACAAGTTATAACAACTATTGCAGTTGTTGCAGATGCAGCTGAATCAAAATTTATTAAATATTATGATACTTTAATGCCATTATTGATTAATGTAATGAAATCTGAATCTGATAAATCAAATAGAACTTTAGTAGCAAAATCAATTGAATGTTCAACTTTAATTGCAACAGCTGTTGGTAAAGAGAAATTTTCTGAAAATGCTAATGAAATTTTAGAAATTTTCACTTTCTTACAAAATAATTTATTAGGTGAAGATGATCCAGTTAAATCTTATTTAGAGAAAGGTTGGTCAAGAATTTGTAAATTAATTGGTAAATCATTTATACCATTTTTACCTTGCGTTTTACCACCTTTATTAGAACAAGCAAAGGCAACTCAAGATATTTCAATTGTTGAAGAAGATCAATTAGAAGAAATTAATCAAAATGAAGAATATGAAGTTATTCAACTTTCAGGTAGACATATTGCAGTTCATACATCTGTTTTAGATGATAAAGCATCAGCTATTGAACTTATAAAATTATATTCAGAAGTTTTAGATGATGCATTTGGTCAATACGTTTTCGAAATTGCTAATGAAATTGTTATACCTGGTTTAGATTTTTATTTACATGATGGTGTTAGAGGTACTTGTGCTGTAACAATGCCATCATTATTAAAATCTTATATTCATTCAAATGGTTCTCCTCAATCAAATGAAGTTTTCGTACTTTGGAAAAGTATGGCAAATAAACTTATATCACAATTAGATTCTGATCCTGCACTTGAATTATATTTTGCATATTATTATGCTTTATCTAAATGTTTATCACTTATGGGACCTCAAGCTTTGGATGATTTACAATTGAATGCAATTGCAAAATCCATAAATACAAATTTAACTGATCTTTATGAAAGAATTGTTAATCATGATGATGGTGATGATGAATATAATGAAGAAGTTCCAGAATTTGATGATGATTGTACAGATGAAGAATTACTTGAAGAAGTTGGTAAAGGTATTTCGTCAGTTTTCGAAAATTGTGGTGCTAGATTTATAACAGGTTTTGTTAATATAACTCCAATACTAAACAAATATTTACATGAAGAAAATCCAATATTGAAAAGATTTGCAATTGATGTGATATGTGACCTTGTTAAATATGGTGGTTCAGATGCTTATAATTTACATGAATTATTCCTTAATGTTGTAGGTGAATCATTAACTTCATCAGATTCAAAAGTACGTGAATCTGCTGCACGTTGTGTTGGATATTGTGCACAATCTCCTAATAGTACAGATTATGCACAATTTGCACTTGCATGTATACAACCATTAACACAAATGAGTAGTATACCAGATGCTCGTGCTCCTGATAATATTGATGCTACTGAGTTTATGTGTGCAACTATATCAATAATAATTCAATATTATGGAAATCAAATTCCTAATGTTGAAGATCTAATATCTGCATGGATTGCACTTTTACCAGTTTGTCAAAACGAAGAAGCTGCTAAAACAGCTTACACTTTCCTTACTACTTTGATTAATCAGCATCATCCTATCGTGAATTCTAAGATTAATGAAATTACTGATAGTGTTGTACAAGCTTTACTATATGCATCCATTTCAGGTGAAACTGCAAACAATGCTATCGCAGCAGTCAAATCATTACTTGCTACTTTACCACAAGATCAGAGTATGGCAATAATGAATAACTACAGTACTGAAGCAAAGGCTGTTATCGCAAAATGGTTTGCGTAAATGCTTTGTTTTTTCTTTTTGAAAACCCTTGCATCACATCTTCATCGTTTGTTCATAATAAATTGTGTTTACAACTTCTCTCCTGTTTCTAAAGTTGTTTCAACCATTCTATCCTGTGTAGATTAAATCACATATACATATATCTTTACTTATTAGTATAAAACACTGGTATAATAATTGACGTCTAAAGTAACTGTACCTTTAGAAATCTTTGACGGTTTGAGCGTTGAAGGGTTAGCTTTTAGAAACTTGTTGAGAGCTTTGAATGGTTTTGAATGTCCATTATCGAAGATTTCAACATATTGCCTCAATAAATTACTCGCCAATACACTGTTTTTCAAAAGATCAACAACTAGTTCAATATTTGAGGAATCATCAGGATCCTTGTTTGTAACAATGGAGTCATTATCTTTAGAATCTGAGTTTGTTTGGAAAAGTTTTGCAATTAATGCTGTAGATGGTAAAATCAAATGTAGATTCTCGTAATTTAATTCCCTAAGTTTTTTGAACAACATCATTAAACCAAACTCTTGGTATATTAAAATCATATTTAATGTAAAATCAAATGTAAATTCAGTGAAAATTCTAGATATCGAAGTGTCTGAATACATTGATAGTGAATTCAATGTTTTATAATTTTCTGCCAATATTAAAAGACAAAGATTAGATGTCGTTCCCAAAGATATTGAAGAATTTAATAGTTTAAAGTTCAGTGATTTGCTTGATTTAAAACTTGCTATTTTAGTGGAAATTCCTTGTTTGAAAATATTTATGGGATACTCTGCAATTTTCTTTTCATCTGTAAAAACATCTGGTAATCTTAAAACGTTAAACTCTTTATTCAGCTCCTTTAAAAATTTGTATACTTTGGATTTAATAAGAATCACAAGTAACAATGCATGTTCTAAAAGTTCAAGTGATTTCGCCTCTTGAATTAGTGGGTATTTCTCTAATAATCTTAAAGAATTGAAAATAGCACCAAAATTATCAGATTGTAAATCTAAATTATTAAGAAATGAAATGTCAGCCCGATAAACAGGAGGCACACTATCAAATCCGAGCACAGTTTTGAATTCTAATGGGATCTTGCTAAAGTATTTTGAGTTGAACTTTGATTCGTTTATAACACAGCATAGCAAACTCTGCAAAATATCTAAAAGTGCGTGTATGCTTCGTGAACAACCAACATCAACAAGTAAACTGTTCAGATTCATGAAATCTTCGTCGGATGACATATTAAGTTCTAACGTTAGTAAGGAAAAATTCAAAACAGTTAAAAAGTCACATTCAGATTTGTAGTCTAACTTAAAGTTCTGATCATACAATTCAAATAAAGGAACAAGTGTATTTATACTCAATTCGCATTGATTGTTGTCTTCAGTTAGTCCTAAAAGAGAAGTGTAACCTGCGTTGTTGTATTCCAATATATACTCCAATAACTTTTTGCTTGGTGATTCAAAAATGTTATAGTACAACAAATAATTCTCAGAAATTTTGAACAGAAGAAAAGATGCAACGTCACTAAGACTTTGATTCTCAATACCCTCAAGCTTAGCGATGTCATCTAGTGAATCGAAAGCTAAAGGATTGGAAGTTACAATCAATGTCAAATAATCTAGCTTTCTGGTATTTGAAATGATTTGGTTAGACAAAGAAAATAACTGATCATAAGAAGAAGCACTGGATAGAATGCTTTTAAAATCAACCAAGGTGGTAACCATTTGCTTCAATAACTGTTTCTGGAAAGAAGAAAAAAAAAGAATATTTAAAAGTGTCGTTGACCTTGAGTCATTTACCAAGACAGAATCTTCTAGTAAAAGCAATCCTCTAAATCGTAGCATCAGATTGAACAAACTTGGAGTGTAATCATTATTTGGCTCAGGTAACTCATTAAGGCCCAAAAGCATTGTGAACTCGGTTAGATTGTTTGAATTAGAAAAATATGCTGTCATAAAATCCAATAAGTCTGCATTAAAACAACTGAGTAACAAAATCAAAGTAAATGTTTTTTCAAATATCTCTATTTTAGTGGTCTCACGGAAGACAGACATAGAACGTTTAAAGAAATTGATAAAAGGTGTAATAAGATTGTATTTTTCCGATGTCAAGAGTATACCAAAATTCTTAAGAGCGTAATTATTGTGATATACTGGTAATTGGAAATGGTATTTCAACAAACCTGTAAAAGATAACAGCAACGCGTTAATTTTACCACCAGAGTCAGAATGTACTGGCTCATTAAGTGAAACATTTAGTTGATTAATGGTTCTGATAATTGATAGCACAGTAATAAGCTCCATTTTATTCTCCTCTCTTTCATCTTTATTATCTGCTGAAAGTAACTCTCTAACAAGGGATGACACTTCTGAAGTATAAGTCGGGATTTGAGAAAGCAAAGTCTCCGTCATCTGATCGAAGAAATGGTTCATAATATCATCGCTATTCTCACCTGATAAAGGCTCCATCATCAGATTATTCGTGGAAAGAGATTTGACAACTTCCTCCAAAGTCAGCATTCCAAATACTCTCTATAAACAGTGTTTGTATCTCCTTGTAGCTGATTGAAACTATGTATTGATTCAAATCACAGACACGAAAGCATGATGGCTCATCAAGAAATTGTGCTATTGAGCCTAGCTGATTATTATAGAGAAAATAATCAGACCTCAGGAGTTGTGCGACTTTGTACGAAAACTAGTAAACAACTAGTAGAAACCCATACACAATACACTCTTTTTATAGTTTTGAAAAAAGGATATAACTCACAACTTACAACTTAAAACGCAATATGTTATCATCTAGACTTCGAATATTAATTTTGCTTAAGATAATATACTAATTAGGATACCGAAGGGCGATAGCGTGTTAGAGATTAAATAGACGTCAAACAACTATAACAACATCACCTATGAGATGATAGAATTCTTCTTGGACTCACCGGTCACAGGACTGGTGAGACTTTTGCCCGCCACTAGTGATTTTGCTAGTCAGATCGCAGATTATGTTACTACACCGAAGGACGAGGTTAAGAAGGATTTGGATGTCCACAGCAATGCGGTTGCGGACAGTTTAATGGAGCATTCTGATGTATTCTTCAAACCAGTTTGAAGTTAAAGCAGTTAGAAAGGAAGAAAGATGCTTTGTTGGGCCATGAGAAGATGCCCGCGGAAGAAATTCAGAAGCAAGTTTCCAGGGCCAGTGAACTGAATACTCCTGATTTCACTGCAGATGAAAAACAGGAGATGTAGTCAAACATCAAGTCTTGCCTCAGTATGCTTAAGATTTTTGAAGAGACCTTAAGAAAGGAGACTGAACTTTCAAGTGAGAAGACAGAAATGGTAAATAAACAGGTACAAGCTGTCGATTACTGAAGAGGAATTTCTTAGGACTCAGAAACGGTTAGGAGAAGTGGAATCGTGGATCCAAGCAAACGGTGAAAAGTTGGATCATACTTTTGAGGTTCAAAACCCCAAAATGGATTCCATGATGAAAACGAGGGAAGATTTGAGGCTGTCCCAAGCTTGAAAAGGGATTATGTCTAACAGAGAAGAAGAAATGTCTCTGGTTGACATAATAAAAAAAAATTACCATTGCTATGTATGGAGCAAAGAGCGGAGGTGAAGCTCAGAGCTGTAAATGCGGAGCTCAAGGCACGCTCGTCATTGGTTCCAAATGATAGGAATGTGGACAAACCGTATGAGTATTTGCAAACCCAACAGAGACACTTTTTTAATCAAAAAAAGTCAATTCGGTGGTGCTTACAGATTTGAAAAAGATTCCGAAGCATCCGCTAAACTTTAGATCAGTTACTGGTTGTTATTGTGTAAATCAAGTATGACAAAAGACTAAGTTCTGTTCTTTCTGTTCTTTTTAAAGAGTTTGGGGTCGAGTGAGTAATCACGTTGCGTCTGAAAAGTTTAGCTGTAGAGGGATACCAAGTTTATTTTTGAATAACCCTCAATCAAAAGTAACTTTACAAAATAACAATTTGTAGCAAAGTAATGAGATTTTTTGTCATGTGGTGGTACACGGAGTTGGCGGAATCGTCATAACTTTTGCGAACAATCCAGCCAAATTCTCAAGGTTAATCGCTTATCTTAGCATAAATCAATAATCAGCTGTCACCATTATAATCACGCAACTTGTATTTTCATTGCCATTTTATAAGTAAACGACAAACTACATTGGCATTGCCATCCTACTGAGTTTCTTCACCATTACCAAAAAACATTGATCATGGTTAAAACTGCACTATTAATAATTGACGTTCAAGAAGATTTCTTACCTCCAAAAGGGTCTCTTGCGGTGAAAGATGGAAGAACAATTATTAAACCGATTATCGAGTTGATGACTTCTGACAAGTATAAGTGGGATACTATTGTGGCGACAAAGGATTGGCATCCAGCTGACCATATTTCGTTTGCGTCTACACATCAAAAAGAACCGTTCACTGAAATCATGGTTAATCATCCTCTTGACCCTTCTCAACCTCCAATGAAACAAGTTTTATGGCCTGACCATTGTGTGCAGGAGTCAAAGGGATCAGAATTCCCTCAAGAATTCAAAGAAGCTTTTGAGAAAACTTTGTCCGACAAGAAAATTCCAACCAAACTTGTACTTAAAGGATACCTTCAAGACAGGGAGTATTACTCTTGTTTTCAGGACGTATGGGGCATTCATAAAACGGAGTGTACCCAGTTTTTAAAGGATAATGGGATTACTGATGTCGTTGCAGTAGGGATTGCATACGATTATTGTGTTATGAATTCGTGTATTGATTCAGTAAAGAATGGTTTTAATACTACTGTAATTCACTCTCTTACAAAATCAGTCTCTCCTGAAAATGAGGATGAAACAACTAAGAATTATATCTCACATGGAATCAAGGTCATTGAGACTGTTGAAGATCTTTAATAGTTGAAAAATAATTTAATAAACTAAAATAATTTCTTTTATAAATTTCTTTTATACCCTAGTTTTCATTTTGAAAAAAAATAAATCTAATAAAAATACAAACACAATAATAGTAAAAAATTCAGGCCTCTGGAGAGAAAGATGTGCTCAAAAATATTCAACTCGAATCACCGGCTTCCCAGCTGCAAATTTCCTGAGCACTCTCACTCAGAATTCGAGATATTCCACGCCTACTTTTCGTCTTAATCCTTCTACACCTGGAAGTTGGTTCACGTAACTACAAATACAACGCATATAATATAGTACCATAAAATGTCTTTTGATTTTGGGAAAGTTATAGGAAGAGGGGATCCATCAAAGAAAACAGAAGCTGTTTTACAGTACAATGAAAGAAGATTCTATCAAATGGCTACATTCTATGGATTCACTCTAGCAACTTATATAGCTTCAAAGATTGCATATAGAGGTGTGATAAAAAGGAGGTATAATCCAAATTATTTTCAACACAATCATGTACCACCAAAGTTCAGTTTTTATAAAGATGCATTAAGTGCAGTGGTTCATGCCAGTTTATTAGCTGTAAGTTCGATGGGTATGATTGGTGCTGGTGCGTTTTGGTATTGTGATATCTCTAATTTGAAAGAGTTCACTTACAGAATGAAAATATTTTTTGGTGGTGACGAAGCTGAGAAAGCTTTGAAAGCTATGCCAGAAGATGAAGAAACTAAACAAATTACCGATTCTATTGATAGTTTATTAAATGGTAACCTTCTTGACGCTTTTGAAGGCAAAGAAGAAGAAAAACAGAAAAAATAAGATAAAAATAATTTTATCTCCTGTAAGTAGTTGTCTCATATTCGAAATACTTTTAGCTTTGTATAAGACTTTAGTTGAATACTTGGAATCTGAATGGGTCGTGTCACATGATCTAGTGGGTACTGATATATTGGCTGAGCCTCCATGGGGAAACGTGCCAAAAAAAAATTTATTAACTAGTACAAATTATTAGTACTGAGTAGGTCACAAGAGTAGAGTAGGAAAATTGTTTTCTTGCAGATGGTTCACTTCTTTTATTATTTGTCAACTTCTATCTTCTTAAGTTAGGTTCATCAATACTTCAGAACAACTTGATGAGTTCAGAATATACTCCCTTAGCACAAACAGAAAATGAGGTTTATTACAGTGAATTTGAAGATGACAGTTTAATTCCAACATGTATTAGAAACAATAAGCAATTGAAATGGGTTATTATGGTTCTTTTCGGTTTTTTGATTATATCATTTCTATATTTTATGGTTGTTTTCTTACCAAATTTAACTCCAGAAGGTGTACCAATTCCTGATATAGAAATGGTTAAAGAAGTTGATGTTTATTTACATCCATTTATACTTAAAGAGAATACAAACAATAGTTTAAGTACATTGAAGAAGTCACTTCCTATTTTCAAAGATTCAATTTATGTTCCTGATGATAATTTTACTTTACAAAAGCATAAGAATAAACTGAAACAATTAGATGAACATTTTAATTTAAAATCGAGAAGGAAAAGATTGATTATTATAGGTGATGTTCATGGTTCTTTATCACAATTGAAGAAGATGTTACGTCGTTTAGAATATGATGGTGGTATTGAAGATCATGTTTTACTGCTTGGAGATTTTATGAATAAAGGTAAGAATTCAATTGGTACACTTAATTTTATTATGGATAACAATATTGATTGTATATTAGGTAATCATGAAGTTTCAATGTTGAAAAGGTATTGTCAATTGCATGGAGTTAAGGCACCTGAATTTTTGAATAGGGGAGAAAATGCAAATTCAAGTTTAAGTATTAGAGAATCATATAAATTAGATGATTTAATGAAGTTAGCAAAGAAATTAACACCAGAACAAGTTAAATTTTTGAGTAAACTTTCTGCAATTAAAAAATTAGGACCAGTACCTCATTTTACTAATAAGAAGCAAACTAAGGTAACTGAATATCCGGCAAAGGGTATTGCAGTTCATGCTGGATTGATGTGGCATAAAGGTCTTCATGAGCAAGATATTGAAGAAGTGACAACTGTTAGAAATTTATTACCACCAGATTTTAAAGAGCCAACACCTGATAGAACTATTAAGAAATCTGTTGCATGGTCTAAAATTTGGAATAAACATGAATCTGAGAAATACCAAGAAGATTTAAAGAAAGTTGATGAAAATACTGTTGCTATAGGTAGGAAAGTTTATTATGGACATGATGCAGGACGTGGAGTTACTTTAAGGGAATTTTCTGTAGGATTAGATTCAGGTTGTGTTTATGGTAAGAAATTAACTGCAATGGTTTTGTGGGCAGAATTAGTGAATAATGATGGTAAGGAAGAGATTGTTTATAGGGAGCAAGAAGTTCAAGTTGGTTACTAGAGTAGTGTTTCATTTATATTATGATAGTTTGATAGTAATAGTTTTAAAGAAAACAGTCACGTGACTCGTAGTGTAAGTAATTTTACTTGATAATGATTTGATGTTGTTGTTATTGATCATTTGATAACTCTTTATTATACAGTAATCCGTCAATGCATCTCATTATTGGTAAACGTTTATTTCATCAAAATATACGAAATTTGAACAAGATTGTTTCAATATGTCCAGGACAAGGTAATATATCTAAAGAATTATTTAAACTTTCACATTATCAAATTGATAATTTAAAGAATCCAAAATATATTGAAATAATTAATAAAGCTCAAGAAATTTTACCTGAAATACCGATTAAATCATATTTTAGTTCAATAGAATATCCTAATTTAGAAAAGAGTAAGAATGAATTATCTAAAACTTCATTTGCTCAACCAATTATATTATTAGCAACATTTATGAATTATTCAATTTTCAAAGATTTGTTTAATTGGGATGTACGTAATTCAGATTATATTCTTGGACATTCATTAGGTGAATTAAGTGGATTAGTTATACAAGATGCGATTACATTAGAAGGTGGATTAATTGCAGCATATAAACGTGGTAAATTAATGGAAAGAGTTTTAGAGGAAGAACCTGAAACTGATGATGAATGGGGGATGATTGCATTAGTTTTCAGAGATCGTGATTTTGAGAGTATATTGAAGATTTGTAAAGATAATTTAAAATTGAATATTGCAAATATAAATGGATATGAACAAATTGTAATTTCAGGTAAAATGAATGAATTGAAAGTGAAATTGAATAAACTTGATAAAATTCAAGATGAATTGATTAAATTAGGTCAATGGAAGGGTAGAATTAAGAAAATCAGGTTAAATTCGAAAATACCTGCACATCATCCAATTTTCGATAAGATAAAGGATGAATTAAATGAGAATATTAAAATTAATTTGAATGAATTGAATGTACCAGTTATTTGTAATTTGAATGGTATGATTGTTACTAAAAATACGAGGAGAGTTGTTGATAATTTTATTGAAGTTACAAGTAAAACTGTTCAATTTGTTAAATGCTTAGAAACTATAAGATCGATTAGTGATGATAATGACGAAAAAATAAAGATAATTAATTTTAGTGATGTAACTTATGGATTAACTAGAAAATTTTTTAAGAACGATCCCAGAATTGAGGTCTATAATCTAATTAATGAGATAGATAAAGAGATTATCTAATTGGTATAAAATTACCGACAATACAACTTGGTATATTATATCTATCCCTTCTAATAGTGAAACTAAAGCAACAATTTTTCTTTTTCCTACCATCTTTTGTACGTAAATTACAACTAGTTAAAACAGCTTTCTGAGTTTTATCGAAAGCTATTGAACCATATTTTTCCCAAAAATTAACACTACTTTCTTCAGTCATTAATTCATAAATTGTTAATTTACCATTTTTCAAATCTTCAATTGAAACTTCAACTAATGAAGCAAATTCTTTATTACCTCTATAAATTTCACCTGTTCTCCTCCAAAGACAAGCAGGTATTGCCATTGAAGTGAAAACACGATCATAATCTAAAAGCATTCTTTCAAAACTTTCTTCAACTAAAATTAAATCAATATCTTTTAAAGTTTTAGCAATTGCTCTAAAACCTGGACGGAAAGTACTTAAAGGTTTTAAAATTCTAGATCTACTTGAAGGTGCCATATATTTATCCATATAAGATTGTAAACGTTGATAACCTTTTGAATAATCATAAGGTTTAAGTAAACCAGCTTCAAGTTTTGCATTTATAACTTGCTTTAATCTTTCCTCTGGTGAAATTTCAGTTGTTGGATCAGCAGCTGTAAGGAAGAATTTATCACGTGCAGCATCAGATATATGTGGAGTCGTTATTGGATTCGTAGGTGGAGGTTGTGGTGGCTGTTGTTGAATTGATTGATGTTGATTGAATTGGTTGATTTGTTGGATTGTTGGTTGGGTTGAGTTATTTGATTTGATTTGCGATTGGAATTGAGATTGTGATTGTGATTGATCGAATTGATTGATATCTATTTGATTTTCAAGAGTGTTTGGTAAGTAAGGTAATGATTGTTGATTATTATTATTGATATTATTGTTAATATTATTATGAATATTTGATTGACTTGTACGAGATGATGATATGTTTATGAGATTTGGATTACTCGATAAAGAAGATATATAATTTGTTGCTTCAAGTTTCTGAAGTAAAGGATCGTTGGTCATATTGATTGAATCCATCATATCGTTATCATCAATCATTGATAAGAATTCAGTTAGTGAATTGAATTCGGAACCAGCATGCTCGGAATAGAAGAAAGGTTGTTGATTAAGGGTCGTTGTTGAAGGTAGAGTATTGAGGAATAGTGATGAAGCCGATGATGGTAAAGGTTGTGGCGGTTGTGGTGGTGGTGGTGGTTGGAGTGATTTTGGGTCATTGGACTCTAGGTTTTTCTTGAGTTCTATAATATTTGAGATCATTGGTTTGTTATTTTTCACGAGTTTATCATGACATAAATGGCCAATATTCCTTTTAACGCACCTTTTACAAGGTCTTGAAACATCACAGTTCATATGAGAACGTCTGCAATAGACGCAAGCGCTAACGACTTTACGCCTTTTCTTTGTCGTTGAGTTTCTTTCATTGTCACTGTTAGCTGAATTAGAGGAAGTTGAACCAGGATCCGATTTTACGGAACTAGGACGATTATTTTGAACGTTTGGAGTTGTGAAAACTGAGGATGTCTCTAAAGCTGATGTGGTTGCTGTAGAAGTGTTTGCTATAGGTTGACGTTTAGGTAAAGAGGGATGTTCATTAGCAGATGAATTGGCAGTTTGTCTTTCGGCAGTGGTTGGAGTTGGTGGAGTTGGAGGTGGATCTGGATTTGGAGGTGGGGGTGGATCTGTAGGTGGATCTTCTTTTGGAGGGGGGTTTTTGAGTTCTGAGGGATGCAAATGATCCTCTGTACTGGTCATACTGGTGGGATGGGTTGGGTTGATGTAGAATGTGTAGAGTCGAAGAAACCGGTATAAAACAGTGTACCGTTACAAGAATAAACGGGGAATACCCGCGATCGTAGAAACCCGGGTGGGAGGAGCGGCAATAGATAGACAAATAGATTACTTTTGATACTATAGAAGGACTTTAGGGACTTTAAGCGATCAAATATGTAACCAGAGCTTACACCTTTCGTAGACGTAGAAAGAGCACGCAAACATTGGTACGACTTTCAAGAAACCTATACCTAAACCGACATAGAAACCTTTTAGACCTCTTTCCCTGTAAATCAAACGACAAGTTGAATTTAAGGATAATCTAATACCGGTAACACCCGAGACTTGCATTCTCCTACGAATGACTTCGAAAGGGTAAGCTGAAGCTTGAGCCAACATACCGGCGCCACCACCGGCAATCAATTGAGCCCAAGTATTCAATGGGGGTCGCTTTAAATCTGAATTTTTCTGAACTGTATAGATATCCAAATATTCTGAACGGAAAATATCATGGATCATATCGTGAGAATAGAATGAGACACCAGCGTAAGGGATCATACCTAAGATTGTTGGTATGAAACCTCTATAAAAATTAGAGATTGGAGCTTTATTAATGATATTAAATGGATAATTTATTATTGGATAACCACCAGTTGTATAATTTATATTAGGTTTCTCATTATAAATTAATTTTAAGATATGTAGGAACTTATTATGAGCTCTAATTTCACGATGAGTTGTTTCGAATGCCAACCTTACGCGAATCAAATCTAGTGGATAAGTGCAGAAAACTGAGGTTATACCGGCCAATGAACCAGTTAAGATTCTCCTGAAAGCAGTTTCATAACGATCATTGGGTATTAATTTATTACGATATTGTTCATAACAAACGAATTTAATTGCAGCGTAGGGGAAGATTCTTAGTAAAGTTGCCGAATGACCTTGGTATAGACCACGTAGACCATCTGATTGGTAGATATGAGATATAGCACTTGCTAACCCTCTGAATGAGCCAATGTAGTGCCTGTAGTGCGGGTTGTTTGTCTGGAAGAGGATCTTGACTCTGTCGAGCGGGGCTATGAGAGTCTTGGCGGAAATCCCAGCGAGACCGCCAGCGAGGCCGGAGCGAAGGACATAGTCGAGCGACTGTTTGTCTGGCATCGGCGGGGTGGTAGTGAAAGGGGTAGCTGTGCAGTGTGAGTCGTCTGTGTGTGTAGAGTATGAGCAGCTTGAGCTGAGTCTGAGTACCCGGGTCTGTGTTGACCAACCGAGGTATCTACAATTTTTCACCTATCAGCGTGACGCGGAGTCAGCAGCAGCAGCAGCAGCTCCAGCGCCAGCTCCAGCGCCAGCGCCAGCGCCAGCTGTAGACTCCGTGCCACCCGCTGCGCCGCCTGCTGCGCCACCCGCCCAAGCGAGCACCCGCGCCACGCGCGAAACACGGCTGTGCGGCTGCAACA